>JAYKTE010461752.1:0-10229 GCA_036873565.1 Xipholeptos notoides | reverse complement strand
TACCAAACAGGCTCTATGTTGCTTAACTTCGGTGATCTGGCGAAAGCCGGTGTCGGTAATGTGGTTTGCCGTACTTGTTTTTGTTGTTTATGTTGTTCTTGAGCAGTAAGACCCGTTCGGGCTCGAACCAGTCTTCTTGTTATAACAGAGTTTTCACAATCCCAAAGTATGTATACTGACACGAGACACCCAGTAATTACCCTAGGACGTTTTTTTTAGCTTGCTTGGTCGGTCGTTGTGAAGAAGGTTGGTGGAAGAAAGGGATGGTATTGTCTGAGTGAATAAAAATATTTTCAAAAAATCACCACTTTTACAGGTTAATAATTTTATTTACAGCCTAATAATTTATTTTTTCGTTAGTGACAAGGACAGCTTAGCCCTCTCCAATGAAATAAGAAAATGAAAATAAACATAAAAAATAAACATAAAAAATAAACATAAAACCTGTCAAAAACACCCCCCACCCCAACACCACAAAAACAAAACAAAAAATAATCAAACCACACTAATGAACTTTCTCGCTTAATTAAGCTGATCTGATCTATTTATATCGAGGTGAAAGGCCCACTAGATAGGCAGTCGGACTTCAGAATCGTAGTACGTGAGTTTGAACAAATACTCTTGGGAAAGGTATTAATCTCCATATGGATTAAATAGTGCATATTGTGTTATTCAAAAAACTAAGTGTGGACAAAATATAACGTTTACCGAAAATAGTTGTTCTCGGTATTAAATGACCTAAAATTGCTACTCCGTAAAACACAAACAAACAACCTTACAAATTTATTTTCTTATAAAATTTCAGATTTTTTGTTAAATTTTTATTTTCATTTTTTTCTATTTTTTATTTTTACCGCCTCAAAATGGCGCCCACCTGTCACGTGCCACACAGGGCCGACCACACCTCCCACCCCCTATTGCTACGTCACTGGTTACTATATTTACTTGGTCGAGCACCAACCCAAGTTAGGTACAAGGCCATTTTTATGTGCTCATCCCCAGGCCTTTATGTTGCCCTTCACCTATGTGAATTACTCTCCCAAGTTAACGAGCCTCATCTGCCCGAGACAGCTAAAAGTGAATGTAGTCGCTTTTGATTCGGATTTGAACTCGTATAATACGATTCCAGAGACCAAGCTTTTTCCACTGCTCCAGCCTCACTGCCCAAATATCACTGGGCACATATGTCATCTTATCCCGTGTCTCCATTGAAGATAGCTGCGAAGGTTGAGCAGTTAGTGGTAAAAGCTTAGACTCTGGAATCGTATTACACAAGTTCAAATCCCAGTCGAAACCATTATTAGGGTAGATGGGGCTCGTTTACTCGGGAGAGTCACTCATCTAAAGATAACACTGATTCCAAAAACCCGGGTAGATGAGACACATCAGATCAAAACACAGAAAAAAACTAGATTTTATCAAACAAAAATGTCAATTCCTGATGATGGTCAAGGAGAACTGAAAACGTTCGGAAAGCTTGGTGTATACATAAGAACATTGGACCCCAAAACAAAGAACCTTGTTCAGGAACAAGAAAAATAGAATGGAAGATTCTGAAAAGGAAAATTAAAGTTCTCTTTAACGAGACATGTATGAAGAATGAAATTCTGACATGTCGGTGTATCATATATACACCGATATATATATATATATATAACTACAACCTATTATATATATATATATATAACACTAGCGCCATCCATAAACACATAGACTAATAATACAGCACAATAAAAACTACACCTAAAGCATACAGACATTTACTTATCAATAACGTTTTTAATGAGACATGTATGAAAAATACCAAACTGTAAACAGTAAATTCTTACGAGTACAGAATAAAATTCAATTTTTAAACGGTTATTTTTTTTATGGGAATCACTAATCTTCTCACTACCTCAATGTTTTTCCCCTTCTTGCACTGTTTGGTGCTCTAAATCTGGGTTCATCCTCAGCCTGTTCATTTCCTTCAGAAAATCTGTTAAATCACCGATAGAAACCTTCTTGACTAATCCACATATGCCTCCTTTAATATTCCATAAGCTTCTTGTTTGGTTTTCTTAAGTTTAATACAAAATTTGATGGCATAATGTTTGTTCCTTGTTTCCCTGCATCGGCAAACCTGATCAGACTGGTCCTTAAACACAAACACCGCTGTGCTCAAACCTAGAATGAGAGGAAGTTGTCAGTAAATCATTTTGTTGACTATATGTATATGTACTTCAGCATGAAGTAGCAGTTTGATCAAATCATACTTAATGTCTCTCCTGACATTTTCTCATTACTTATTAAACAAACTATGTATGAAAAATAATACCAAACAGTAAACAGTAAATTCTTACGAATAGAGAATTAAACGCAATTTTTAAAGGGTTATTGTTTTTTTATGGGCATAAACACTCGTGGGTAATAAAGAAAGGTCAAGAGTCAGGGCATGACGTCAATTTATTTTGCTGGTTGGAAAATATGTTAAGTTGGTTGTCAAATATAAAAAGGGAATGAACACGACACGAGACGACATTGAAGTTGAATGAGTAAATCATGCAAAACACGAGATGCCAACAGGATTAAGACTTTCTTTTCTTTTCCTTTCTTTATACTTATTGTGATGTCAATCCATCTGATAGGTGGGGTGGGGAGGTAAGGATTATAATCTCAATAAGAAAATGGTGGTGGTGATGATGAGGATGGTGGTGGCGGTGATGATTATAATGGTGGCGGTGATGATGGTTGTGGTAGTGGTGATGATGATGATGATGATGGTGGTAGTGGGTGGTGATGATGGTGCTGTTCATGAGGATGATGATGATGATAATGGTGGTGATGATGATCATAACGATAGCAGTGGTCGTCGTGGTGATGAGGATAATGGTGATGGTGGTGGTGTGGTGCTATAACAAAATCTAAACAAAATTGTCTCTTCAATTAAGTGAAAATGATAGGGAACGAATGCCGACATGATGTTTGCCATCATCATCATCGTCACCATCATCATCATCATCATCACTACCATCATCCCCATCCCAATCACCATCCTCACCACCACCACTAATCCAACCACAAACATCATCATCACCATCACCATCACCATCATGATGATGATCATCATCACAAACCATATTTGGCATAGAATGACCCAGACCCGGTGTGCAGTTGATTTTCCATAAAACCAAACAGGCAGAACCAGCAGTCGTTTGTTTCGTTTCGTTTATTCATGATGATGATGTACAGACACAAAACAACATATCAACCTTTTTAGGTCATTTAATGCCGAGAACAATTATTTTTGTAAACGATATTTTTGGTCCACACTTAGCATTTTTAATAAGATTTTTGCACTATCTAAACCATAGCTGGAGGGGATGTGGGGAATCATACCTTTCCCAAGGGTATTAGTCGAAATATGAACGCAAATGGAGCGAACCCAGATTCGACTACTTGCTCTAGCAGTCGTAAAAGAGTACGAAAACTTGACGTTGATCTATTCAAATATTGTTTGTTGTTTCTAAAAGCTCTAGAAGATATGGAAATTGGCCGGCCAGGTGGATTCTTCAAGAATGATAAATTAGAACATATTTTGATTTACTTAACAAAAAAAAATACACCAAGACTAATCCCAAAAGAAGTTAACCTTTTCAAGGGAGAAGACTCTAAACTCCAAAAGTTGTTTTTCGGTAAGAGTTGTCTTTCTTGAATTATTAGCTCTTCTATTTGCAAGCTAACTATGAAACTTCGACGTCGTATTGTAAACATTTATGGGCATATCTTTTCGGGGAGAGATTCATGTCTCACAAGGTTGTGAGACTGGCCGGCGACATTTCGAATCCCAGAAAGACCGTAAGGGATTAGTTTTTGGTACTTTAATTTCTCTGGGGTCGCACAAGGCAGGATTATTCATTCGGGGCACCCTGCCTCATCGATGTTGGTTGGAGAAGTCTGTCTGTGGCCCCTATGATATCCTTACCTTATTGCATCGCTTTCCTGTCCCTTACTTCTTCGGTGGGTGGACGAATTTATTGCCCATCTTCATGTTGCTGCTCGGTAGGCACATCAGAAGCTACAGAACAACACAGAGACGGGGATATGGCCAACAAAAATCAGCTGATAATGCCACAAAAATGTAATTGATTTTGTTACAAACTTTTTTCCAATCAACTTCACAAAAACCTGATCTGATGGAGAGCTGAGGTACGGATGCCATTCAGCATTGCAAAGAGAAAACTAGACAACACTCAAAAAGTAAAAAAATTGTCCAGTGTTATGAAACATTTCAAAGTATCAGGAGTGGACTGAGAGTGTTATGGGCCCTCATACAGAAAACACAATGGGCCTCCTCCCCTCATTTTCTACAGTTAAACTCCACATGTAGAGGCTGTGCAGCAGGTGATCTGTGCTTATTGGCTTAACTATGTCCGTTAGTCAGCTACGGCCATTAGATACACATTATGATGTGCAGGCAAAGTGGACTGACCTGAGTCAGAATGCATGTATTAGAGTATATAAAAAGGACATCCTTGATAATTTTATTGGTAGCCAAGTGCAAATGATTCAAAACTTCTTATTGAACGACTTTGATTTTGTAATGAATTTTTGAGATTGTGAAAATCTTTTGAGGACATTTTTCCTGGTCTTTGAATTGGTCTGCAGAATCAGGAAATGGCATCTGTTTCTCTCCACCAAGTCAGGTTTTAGTGCTAAGTTTTTTAAAAAAAATCAGATCTTGTGACAAAAGAAAAAAAAAAAGATGAGAACAAAAAAAGGAGATAGAAAAAAATAATATGCGTTTGTTTAATGTTTCAAAGAAAATAAATAAGCTGGAAATTACATGGTGAAATTAAAGAGAAAAAATAAAAAAGATCGAGAACAACTTTACTTGTGAAAGTTCTAGGAGAGTTTCATCCACTGAGGCCATTTGATTAAATTGTTAGAACACATTTCAGAATGGTGTAGAAAAAAAACAGCGGTTGTTTACAAAGCCGTCCTATCAAGTAACGCAACTCTTGCATGACTGAAGGGTTCACTTGTACGTCATAATTAGTTTATGCACACTTGTTTCATTTTCATAAGTAAACAAACAGTACACATACATAGCTTTTTATAAGATATTTTTTGGAGAACGTTTTTAGTTTAAAAGAAGAAAATACTGAAAACAACAGACAGACACGAAAAAGCAACTGATTTTTTTTTTTATAAAGTTAATGTTGAAGTTATTTAAAAAGATCTGTTTCTTTGTGTTTTACAGCATATCAACCTTTTTAGGTCATTTAATACCCAGAACAATCATTTTTTTTCAACATTTTTTTTTTTCAACATTTAGTTTTTTGTGCACTATTTAACCCCTAGCAGGAGGAAATGTGGGGATTCATACCTTTCCCAAGGATATTAGTCCAAATTGGAACAAATGGAACGACTGGTATTCGAATTTGTGTGCTATGATTTCGAAGTCTGACTGCCTATCCAATTGGCCTAAGTGGACTTCCCCTAAAAAGATCTGTATTGTTTGTTTACTTAATTTAGGAAGCTGTACTGTTTGTTTAGTTATGAAAATGAAACAAGTGTAGGGAAACTAATTATGATGTGGTGAAAGATGCAATCGAAAAGTGAATCCTTGAGTCATGTAAGAATTGCGTTACTTGATAGGACGGCTTTGTAAACAACCACCAAAACAAGTGCAACCATACTCTGGGAATGAGAATGTTGTCTGGAAGTAACACTAATTACCATCAAAACCATTTTTATTTATCTGTCTATAGTTTATAAATATCGCAAGATTATACAAGACAAAATGTATGATTCTACTAAGAGTTGAATATTAAATTATTTGGTTTTTCAGAATCCTTGGGATAAGGCTTGATGATTTGTACAACTATTTTTTGGACTGCCGTCCTCATCCTAGTTATTGCTATCTTCACACCAGACCCCTGGTGCGACGGATAAAGGCGTTGAGTATCTACTGTTCGAAGTGAGCTATCAGCTGAAGGTGACGGTTTCAATCCCAAGGATCCAACAGTCTACCCGGTCATGGTTAACAGAATAAGAACAGGCTACCACCGTAGTTTGAATAATGGGTTAAGTTCGAAATTCTGAGACTCCTGATTATGACAAGAAGGTTCCCAAGTTTGATCACCTGAAGGCAACCGAAGGGTTCATCGGCCCAAACGTTGTGAAGACAGCAATAACATGGATTAGGAGAGCAGTCCGAAAAATAGTTGTATTAAATTATTATTTTTATAATATTCATTCAGAAAAGGATTTTTTTTTTTTTAAACACTCCTACCAGGGCTCTACATTGCGAGTGAAATGCTCACATTTGCGAGGGATTTTTCCAAGTGGTGACTAAAAATAATAAAGCAATTATCTTTTGGTGACTTTTTTTTTTTTCTGACGATTTTCCAAATACTGAGTGAAAAATGTCTTTCAAACCTTTTTTTTTTTTTTCAATTAAATGAGCACACTCAAATTATTTAAACAATAAAAGATTTAATAGAATAGAAAATAGAACAAGATACTCTATATTTTTTTTTTAACAAGTCTAAAGAAATTCAACAAATTTTTATGTAGAAGAAAAAGTAGTTCAAAGTTAATGGATAATACTTAAACTGTAACTAAGTTTTGAATTATTGGTTTATTGATAACATTAGAGTGAAATAACATTTTATGGGTTTGGCTAGTAAATGAAAATATTCAGTTGTCAAAGGTTAACTAAGGGTAAATTAGTCTGTAGAGCCCTGCCTACACACAAGATGTTTATTTGTGAGACTTTGTTAAAATGTATTAGTTTTTTTAATGCCTCTATTCTTTATTCTGTTTAGTATTACTAATTTTGTTAGTCTTAATTTGTGAGAAGTTTAGATTTTTATTGTCCAAATTATTTGAACTTTTATTTTCAGTCTTCTTTACTTGAAATCTGTAACCTTTGTGTCCAACTCAAAAAGTTTCTCAAAACTGAACCTGCCCTTTATTTAATTCACAGGGTATACTGTCCAACTGGTTTGTTTGTGTTTTACAGTATATCAACCATTTTTTAGGTCATTTCATGCCGGTAACAATCATTTTTGGTAAACGTTGGCTTTTTGAACAACACAGTACGTGCTATTTGACCCATAGCTGGAGCGGGTGTGGATATTCATACATTTCCCAAGGGTATTTGCCAAAACATGAACGCAAACGGAATGACTGGGATTCGAACTCGCGTCCAACAATTCTGAAGTCCGACTTCCTATCCACTAGCCCAAGTTGACATCCCCTTGGAGAGAATGTGGTGATTCATATATTTCCCAAGGGTATTATTCCAAATATAAACGGAAAGACTGGGATTCGGAAGTCCGACTGCCTATTCACTGGGCCAAGTGGACTTCCCCCTGTCCACCTGGTAGTGTATCAACCTTTTGTTAGAGAGTCTTGACTGTTTCAGCTTGCAGTCAAAATAGAACCCTTTACATCCAGATGAATGTCATTTATTAGGTTGTCCCAAATGTTTGAGGAAGTATGACAAGAATTCTTTGATTCAAAGCTGACTGAATGGTACTTTCACCAGATACGAAAGCTTGCAGACTGATGGCAGAAAGTCTTGGAAAATGATGATCTTTATTTTGAGGAATAAAGTGTTTACGAACTTTTGGGACAACCTCATATATGATAGGTTGTCCGAAAAGTTCATAAACACTATTGGTCTTTATTTTGAGGAATATATTTTGTTTTTTTTGTTATTACCTGAAGAGTAAAATATTTACAAACTTTTGGTACAACCTAATAAAATTTATATGAATCAACTACCAAGATTACTTCACCTGCTGTAAAAATGAAGTTGGTTGTTGTTGATTTTTACTTCTGGTATTAAGGAAAAATATTATTTTGGTAAAGCACAATTTTTAGGGGGCGGGAAATGTGGTTAATGATCCAAATAAAGTCAATATATTTTTCACAGTTTCAAATACAAAAATAAAAAGTAGGTACTTAAGTTTGGGTTTTGTGTTTTACAAAAAACAGTTGTCTTGTAATATTTTCCTTTCATAAGGCAAAAGTGTAATGTTCTTTTGGTAGGTGTAACTCTTTGGGCTGATATATCGGCCTTGGTAACCTAGCACAAAAGATGACATAGCCAATATTTTGGCTTTCCATGGTCATTTAATAGAATGGCTCTGATTGGCTTAGAGGAAATTTTATTAAGTCAGGGTCCAAAAAAAAACTATATTTTTCTTCTGAGATGGGAGAGCTCTTCCTTTTCTTAGTTTAAATAGTGTATGGTAGTATGTTTGATTTAAAATAATTTAAATAAGATTGCTTATGCAAATTATTTTCTCATGCACGATGCATTGGCAGTCCAGTGGTTGACAACAAAAGTTTTAGAGTCTGAGTAATACCTAAAGAAGGACAAAGTAAGATCACAATGAAGATGAGAGTAGAAGTCCAAATAACTTGAATAATGATAATAGATAATATATCTATTCAGAAACTTGAATTTGAATAATTAAAGGAAATTATTCTAGATTTTTTGTTTTATTAGAATCTAATGAAAATAATCCTCCAAATATATCTCAACTTGTGAATATATTTGGCTTTTTTTGTCTTCAAGGTTGATTGTCTTTTTTGAACTTTCTTTTTGATGGCAGTGAGCCCTTTCTTCCCTCAGTTGAAGCTGTAGTTTTCTCTGGAACATTCGTCTTCTGTTGGGTAAACGACTTTGTTGCTTCCGGGGTAGGGCACATGGATTCCTGTGAGTTTTGGCTCTGAGTCTGATCTCGAACTTGGTCCTGAGACCGGTCCTGAGACCTGTCCTGAGACCTGTCCGGAGACCTGTCCGGAGATTGGTCGAGAATGGGACCCAGAGATTGGCCTAGAGGGGTGTCCTGCCTTTTGTCCTGACTTATAGAACTGCTGCTCTTTCTTACCACTATATCTGGACTTGGGGAATTGTATTCCATGAGAAGATCCAGACTAGAAAGAAAGGAAAGCAAAATGACATGAGAATTATTTCTTTAAGTTTAGGCAGAATCTCATTATTCAGATATATTTCATTTAAAAGAATTTTAAGTTTTCTTTTGAAATATTTTTAATTCAAATTTTTTATTAAAAAATAAAATCAAAGTTCTTTTTAATGAAGTATGTCTGAGTTAGGATATTTGCCTAAATATATATATTAGGCAGAATATTGTTATTTGGACATATTTCATTAAAAAGAATTTAGATTTTTCTTTTTTATTAACATTTTTTTTATTAAAGTTTCAATTCAATTTCTTCTTGTTCTTTGTTTTCTAACAAGAATCTTAAATGTTGGGTCAAGTTTCTTAATATAATAATATTGTACTAGCAGTTTAATATATTGAGGCAGAATATCATTATTGGACATATTTCATTAAAAAGAATTTTATTCTTTTCTAATATTTTTTATTCAATTTTTTCTTGTTTTCTAACAAGAAACTTAGTTGCTATGTCAAGTACTATAATATAACTCCCCAGCTTTCTTTCAAGGAGGACTGAAAATGTTTGGAAGAAATATATCTATTTTGCCAGCGAACATTATGGATATGTAAATATCCCAAAAATAGAAATAATTTTACAAAAAGAACACCAACTTTACAGGTCACAAATGTTCAATGAAACTTGCCTAAAAGATATTCAGACATATTTCATTAAAAAGAAAACGCTTAGACGAAAGTTGGAGAGTTATATTAAGACACTTGACCCAGTGACTTAGTTTCTTGTTAGAAAACAAGAAAAAATTGAATCAAAAATTTTAAAAAGGAAAATCAAAATACTTTTTAATGAAACTTGTCTGAATTATTTCTATGTAGAAAAAGAAGAAAAAACAGAACTATTTTTTTACTTGGTTTTAAAAATATTTTGCAGTAGTTTAAAATTCCTAATAATAAACCAAGTCCATTTTATCAATATTTGTTTGTTTGTGTTTTACGGCATATCAATCTTTTTCAGGTCATTTAATGCTGATAACAATCATTTTTGATGGTCGGAATAAAACCTGCACTCTTATGAGGACTATAATCCTCATCGTCATCAGCTCCCACTCATGTCCGAGTATCAGGACCATGCCACTTATCCCCTATTTTTGCTGATGCCCATATTGGACATGATTTGCAAAGGCCTAATCCATACGTGTCAAACTCTGGCCTGCTGTGTAATTACATTTGAGTTGCGAGGCAATTTCAAATTAATATTAGATTTATTCAATATGCCATTGATATGTTTTATTATTTTTTTAGCAACTCAAT
>JAYKTE010461641.1:0-10229 GCA_036873565.1 Xipholeptos notoides | reverse complement strand
TGAAGAGGCATTTTACTTATAATATAATGAATAGAAAAGTTTAGTCAGTATTTGAACTATACTTTCATCCTTTTAATTTTTTAAAAAATTCTAGGATTTTTATTTTTGATATTTAAATTAAAATTTTTCTTTTGTCCAACTTTGGCTAACTTTATTCCGAATAATCCAACTTTTGTAGGGATATTCCAACTTAGGTTTCTACAAATCCAACTTAGATCAGGGTTTGTCAACTTTAGTCGGGATAAGTCAAGCTCAGGTTGGGAACGCCTGTAATATGAAAACTTTTGAAATGAAATTATTCAAAGCTGATTGAGGATCATTATTAATACAAATACTTTGAAAATGAAATTATAGAAAGAATGAAGATTATTTTTAATATGAATACATAATATTTATTCAGGAATTTATTGAGATGAGGCTTCATAATTGAGTAATGATCTTCATTAGTAGACTTTTGTCCTCATCTTATTTATAGGTGTTATTACACTATGTTTCGGCCAACTCTTCCTCTGGTTTTCATCAGGTAATTGCCGGAGATGCGGTTAACCACCTGATGAAGGCCAGAGGACGAGTTGGCTGAAATGTAGTGTAATAACACCTATATATATATAAGATGGGGACAGAAGTTCACTAATAAAGATTATTACTGTAATATGAATACCTTTAAAATGAAATTATAAAAAGAAGAAAAACCCAAAAATCTTTTACTCTTCATGAAATTAAAAAGAAATTAGAGAAAACTTCATAAATATTCATTTTTAATATTTTTATTATTTTAATAGTTTTACTATTTCTAATGTTTTTATTAATATTAATTAAAAAATTTTACAAAAAAAGCTGAAAAAAACGCAACGAGAAAATAGATCTTAACTAAAACAAAATAAACACATCAGATCTAACACAATAAAAACTAGAATCTAACTGACAAAAATTTAAATCCCTGAGGATTGTCAAGAAAGACTGAAAATCTTTAGAAGAAAGCTTGGAAATTATATTAAGACTATCGACCCAGCAACTAAGTTTCTTATTAGAAAACAAGAAAAAATTGAATTAAAAATTAAAAAGGAAAATTAAAATTCTTTTTTATGAAATATGTCTGAATAATAAATATTAGAGAAAAAAAAAGCTTATTATTTTGATATTATATAATTCTCACAGCAGTTTTTAACTGCATAGTGGTCATTATTTCTTGGTAATTTTGTAATGTACAATTCCTGACATAAGCTCTCTGGTGGCATGATAAGTTACTATCAATTTTGTCTCTATTTCCGCTGATCACTGTGTCTTCCGACATTAACAATCTAGAGGGATTCCATTAAGCCATTTCTAGTCCTGTTATGTCTAGTCATGAAGCCCAGGTAGGACATTTCCACTTAAATAATCTTTAACAAGCCAGCTGCCAAGTGGAATCATACTAGAAAGTTTAACTGTAGAAATATCCATTCGCCCATTACTAACCTATTTAGGAAGGATCAAATGAACGATCTTAGAATAAGCTACAAGTCTAACAGGATCATTTGCTGCTTAGATTCAGTTAATTGATTCAGTTGCTTTGAAAATAGAAGCTTAGAATTGACCAAAGAATTTGGTACCGAGGTAAAGTTGGAGTGTTACCTTTTATGAGGTATCTGGTATTTCTTTTTCACAGCTTTCTTTTATCTTATATTTCTTTTACTTCTCAAGTATTTTCTATCCAAGTACAAGGTTGTTAACTTTTAAATGGAAACATTGAAGAGCTACAAAAATGTAAGAGAAAAACAAGCAACCTTTTGTACTTCAGAATTTATTTTCCTACTCTACCACAGGTTCATACACTCATTTGAAATTAAATTTTAATGATACTGTTTCTTATCTATATATACACACATATACAATGTCAGATATAATTTTCCTCATCATGTTTTTCTTACTAATTATATCTATCCCTCTTTTCACTTTCTCACAGAATTTTTCTCTTTTTCCAATTGTCTTTTCTGTTGCTGTACTCTTACATCATTTGTTTCATTCTCTCTGTCTCTCTTTCTATCTCTCTCTCTCCCTAACCTTCTTAAAGAATTCGACTTGGGCCAGTGGATAGGCAGACTTTGGAATTGTGGTATGCGATTTTGAATCCCAGTTTGCATTCATATTTGGACTAATACTCTTGGGAAAGCTATGAAACCCCACATTTCCTCCAGCTATGAATTAAATATTGTGTTATTGTGTTATTAAAAAAAAAACAAGAACAAGTGTGGACAAAAAATAATGTTCACCAAAATTGATTGTTCTCGGTATTAAATGACCTAAAATGGTTGATATGCCATAAAACACAAACAAACAAACTAACCCTCTCTTTCTCTGTCTGTCTCACTCTAACCCTCTTTTTCTCTAACCCTCTCGTTCTTTCTCACTCTAACCCTCACTTTCACTCAATGAGAGTAACTTATTTTGTTCAAGGGCAACACTGATTACAGAAGTCCAGGATATAATGAGCACATAAAACTGGGCTTGTGCCTAACTTGGGTTGGTGCTTGATTAAATAGATATATCCTCTAAACGTTTCTGACAACACACAAATGTAATATACTTTTTTCTCCACAAGAATTGACCTAAAAATGCTTGAATTAAAATGGTGGAAATAAACTCTGGTCGCTAGTAATATCTAATTCAGGCTTTATTTGTTTATTTTGTCTACCAATCTTTTTTCCACACACTCCTTTCTGACATCATTGATTAACATCTTGATGTGGCCAAACAATTTCAGCACCTTCGATTTTTATCATTCATGTCCTTGGCCCAAGTTGGTCATGTTCAATAGATTATTGATGATTATTGTAAGTTGCTTACTGGACACCAATCTTTTGAAAAAGTTGGTGGCTTTTGTATTTCTCTTAAAGGCTAGTTCACTTATTCTAGACAATAAAATAGGATAACTAAGGTGTATGTATCATGGATCTTGCCTTTGAAATCTTTAGAAACAATATTTGCCAAAGGTTTTGAGAGAAACTCCAACACTGAGGACTATTGTCGCATTGTGTTGGGCAACAAATAAGTTAAACACAGAAATAAATTAAAGTTTAAATATCAAAGGATTGTATTGTTTTCAGTCAGTCTTTGCAACCAGATCAAATAGGAGTTGTGATTATCAATTCTGAGGATGAGCAGACATTCACTGGTGAAAGGTGAACATGTCAAAGCTGGCCAGAAAATATGATAAACCTGGGATAAGTAAAAAGCCTGAAGAGTCTCTTTAAGAGAACACACACAAATTAAAGGTGAAGAAAGAAAACATGCCACAGAATAATGGTGACAACCCCCATGAAGTATAGTCTCAGTAAATAACAAATACAAATATATTCTTCTGACCAGATAATGATACATTTAAAACAAAAAGATATATATATATATATATATATGCAATATCTCAATGAATTGTCCTTCAGCATTTTGGGGGTGGGGTTAAAAAATGACGAACCATCTGGAAATTCAAATCTTTAATGCAGCCTAAGTATTGTTGTTAGTTTTTTTTTCTCTATTGTTTAAAAAAGCAGTTTTGTTTGAAGTTTCATAAATGCTTCTAACTCTGAAGTCCCTTTAAAAATCATTCTCGGGTATTTCATCTAGAATATATTCCTAGCAATCAGGATTATATGTGGCTTTTCTAAACAACTTAAATTTTTTTTATGTATTTCAATTCACAGATTTTTTAAGATGATACATAATTTGAATTGTTATTTAGATATATCAAAATTATCATTTTATCCTTGATATTTGAATAATTTGTTCATTAAAGGATAGTTTTCATGTTATTTTGTAAGCTTTTGCCACTGTTTTCATTATTGCCGCCATTTGATTAAATTTTTCTAATGCAGGATATTTCAAATTTGTGTAATTTTGATTAATTTAATTGGAGTTTTCACTTGAGCTTTTGTTGTTACCATATTTCTGAGATAAAATATTGGTATCATTCTTATTATCTCAAATTTATTGTGTTCTCTTTCATTCTCTTTGTCAAACTATTTCTGTCATTCAAAAAATGCTAAAATTTACAGTTTTGCATGTGAAATGAATAATCAAGCACACATATATTCTTAAATAATTCTAGTTATTGTAGGTATTTTGAAAATTTTGTGAAGTTTCCAGTCATCCTTTTAAGTAGAGTATGATAAGTGAATTTATGCGCAAAATTATTCCAGCCGTTCTCAACATAGAAATATGTAAGGTATTACTTTTTGGAGAAAGCCAATCTTTCCTTTAGCCAGTGCAGAACTAATTTATGATTGGTCAGAGGTTAACACTCAAGTTTATCAATAAAGATTTTCTTTTATCAGATAACAATTTCATATAAAGAAATGTCACTTCCGAACAATATTAAATCATTTTATGAAAACTCTTAGCTTCATATGAAGAATACAAATTCTACCAAACTTATGGTTTTGATGAAGAACATAGATTTCATATTCATTTTATAGACAAACAAGTCTTTAAAAATACAAAACAATCTTCTCATCATCAAATTCTAAAATTCTGGAAACAACCTAAAGTTTGAATTTTCAAAACCGTATCCCCAAAATTATTTTTTATTGGACAATACCAGAGACCTTTAGCTTTAATAAATCAATGATTACTTTTGCCGTTTTTTTTAAGTTCTTGAAGTTTACTATTGAATTATAATGATAAATAAATGGAATTGCCTTTGTTAAATTACTTAATATGATAAAGAAATAAGGATTACAATCAAAATATTAGGATTTATAAAGAGAAATTATTTTTCAAAATCCTTGATGAGCAATGATGAATTCTAAAAATCGGACTAAACATTAAAATTAAGCATTAACACATGTGAGCAGCTCACTGAAAAAGAAATTCTTGATGACAAAAACATAAACAAATCTTCTGTTAAAAGAAGAAAAATAAAAACTAACACTAAATTTTAAAAAAAGATACGTCTAAAAACAATATGAGTCAATTTAAGTCATCTTAGGTAGGCCGAAGAGTGATTCGGACCGAATGTTATGAGAAAGTGAATATTATAGATGAAGAAAATAGTCTGGTTAGTAATTTTAGAATTATAAAGAGAAATTACACAGAATTTAACAGGTAATATTGAATTAGATGCTAAATTGAAAACGTAGAAAATTATATCATAAAAATGTTTAATCTTTGGTTAGTCTGATCAGGATTAGAATTATTTGGATTAAAAACAAATTTTGCCTTCATATTTTTAGAAATGTCATAAATAATGGTTTATACAAAACTAATAAATACAAACCATGATGTTATACAATAATAATAAAGAATAAAAATATTAATGAAGAAATTCTTACCAACTGCCTAGCAAAATCTTAAATATTGTGAATTATTGCTAATAAATTTATATCCCAGTGGTTCTGCTTATGTTCAGATTTGGACTAAAACCCATAGGAAGGGTATGAATCCCCAACTTCCCTCCAGCTATGGATTAAATATTGCATATGTTATTTTAAAAATGTAAAAAATTGGACAAATAATGTTAATCAAAAATAATTAATATTGGTAGTAAATGACCTAAAAAAGTTGATATTCTGTAAAACAAAAACAAGAAAAACAAATAAGTATTGCTATGGTCATACTTCTGATGATAGTGAGAATCAGATATATGTTTTTATGATTTTATCGAAAAATAAATTTAAAATGCGTTCATGCTGAAAAAAATAACTGACTATAGAAAATATATACATATAAATAGGAAATAAATCTTCCTTGATGTTTTAATGACAAATTTAGTGGGTCTAACATTATATCAGTAATGACCACAAAACCTCTTGACTGAAGCTGCCTAATGATGGTATGTTATCTCTGAAATGTCATGTTAAATTGACAAGCCAGGAGCCATAAAAAAAAAACCACCAATTTTATATTGAATAAATAAATTTGGTTAAAAGAACATAATAATCAAGATCAGAACATCTTTCACTGGAATATTCAAGAAAATGAATACTAATTCAAATAATACAGAAACCTTGATTTAAGCATGACATTTATGAGACTGGAGGACAGTGGTGTAGCAACTACTTTGCCGCCTGGGGTGATCATAAAATTTTCCCTCACCTCACTGGCCGTTGATAATCCGTTAACCTCCAAAATTCAAAAATGTGCTTGAAATATTTATTTTCTTGGAACTACAATCAAGGATCTAATTTTAGACTGCTACTATTAGTCCAAGACCTTCATTTTATTGCAGTATTCATATACATATACAGTCTTAGTCAAACATAACTAATGAGTTTTCAAAACAAAAAGGAATATAATTCAAATTATAAAAAATAATGTTAAATTAAATCAACTGGCTCTTTTTCATTTTTCTTTTTCTAGTTTTATTCCATCAAAATACTGCCCCCATGGAACATGCCACCTGGGTGGTATGACCCTCCTTTGCCACAAGGTGGTATATGTTTTCTTTCACAATTGATAGTCATGTTGATTGATGTTCCTTTCTATGGATAACTTACAAGTATTTGTTTCTGCTTAATCCTGAGTGGAAAAAATTAATACATTTAGGGGAAGTTGACTTGGGCCAGTGGATAGGCAGTCAACTTTCAGAATCATGGTATATGATTTTTCGGAATCCTTGGGATGAGGCTTGATAATTTGTACAAGTATTATTCGGACTGCTGTCCTCATCCATGTTATTGCGGTCTTCACAACATTTCGGTCGATTCGCCCCTCCGGCCGTCTTCAGGTGATCGAACTTGGGAACTTTCTTGTCATAATAGGGAATTACACAATTTTAAACTTAACCCTTTAAGAGGGCGAATCGGCCGAAACGTTGCGAAGACCGCAATAACATGGATGAGGACAGCAGCAGTCCGAAAAATACTTGTACAAATTCGGAATTTTAGTACGCGAGTTCCAATTTCAGTCCCTCCGTTTGCGTTCATATTCAGGCTAATACCCTTGGGAAAGGTATGAATCCCGACATTGTCTCAAGCTATGTGTTAAATAGTGCATACTTTTATTTTTTTTGGGGGGGAAGCGGGGTGCCTTGACATTTAACTTCGTCCCTGTCTCTCTTCATCACATCCCTATCCGCTCCAGACAAACTAAGGGAGGAATGGCAGATTAACCCCTTAGACACTGGAAGGCCGATATATCAGCCTTGGTGACCTAGAGAGAGACAACACTGCCGATATTTCGGCCCTCCGTAGTCCTGTAATTGAATGTATTGGCTAATTGTTTACATTTACCAAAACCGTTAGCAGATTCTTGTTCAGCACACCCAAATCTACAAGGAAAATAAATTTTCTTTTACTAGAACGATTTGACGAATAAACTTTACATTTACCAAAACGATTAGTAGGGTTTTTTTTCAGCACACCAAAATTTACAAGAAAAATAAAAAAAAATTTCCTAGAACGATTTGACGCTTAAACTTTACCTTTACCAAAACGGTTGGTAGATTCTTGTTCAGCACACCAAAATCTACAAGAAAAATAATTTTTTTTTTCTAGAACGATTTGACGAATAAACTTTACCTTTACCAAAATCGACAAAAAAATGTCCTTTTACTAGAACGATTTCATGCTTAAACTTTACCATTACCAAAAGGGTTAATAGATTTTTTTTTCAGCACACCAAAATCTACAAGAAAAATATTTATTTTTTTTACTAGAAGGATTTGACGAATACCTTTACCAAAATCTACAAGAGAAATAAAATTTCTTTTCCTAGAACGATTTGACACTTAAACTTTACCTTTACCGAAATCTAAGAGAAAAATAGATTTTCTTGTCCTAGAACGATTTGACGAATGAACTTCACCTTTACCAAAACGATTAGTAGATCTTTTTTTTTCAGCACACCAAAATCTACAAGAAAAATAGATTTCCTTTTTCAGAACGATTTGACGCTTAAACTTTACCTTTACCAAAACGGTTGGTAGATTCTTGTTCAGTACACCAAAAATCTACAATAAAAATATATTTTTTTTACTAGAACGATTTGACGCTTAAACTTTACCTTTACCAAAATCTACAAGAAAAATGGATTTTCTTTTTCAGAACGATTTGACGCTTAAACTTTACCTTTACCAATTTTCTAATGTTTTTTTCTTTTCGTTTTTTTCCAGGCGGTTCCATCATGAAGTTGAAAGAGAATCTTTTATTAATAGTCTTTCTAAGCGCCTTATTATTAGGCCAGACCCCGGCCACCCTGCTCTCTGCCGATACCCTGAATGCTGCACCCCAATATCCCAGGGGCACGAGGAGCGCGACACCCATATCTCCCACCTCTTCCTCTTCATCCTCATCCTCCTCCTCATCATCACCACCGCCGCCACCAAAACGATCTCCACCACCACCATCACCGCCACCGCCACCAAAGAGGCACGAAGCTCCCCGTCTCCATGACGACATGTTTCGCGAGTTCGAAGCGAACCTCTTACGGATGTTCGGCATGAAGGAGCGGCCCAAGCTGGAGAGCCGACCGATCATTCCGAAATACATGCGCGACTTGTACGACAAGCAGAGCCTGGATCTGGACGCGAACCCGCCGACCAACGGACGGGGATATTTACCTGCCAACACAGTTCGAAGCTTTTATCATCAAGGTGAGAAATGTTTGATCTTTGCTGGGCAATTGCTTTTTAATCTGAAATTGTTTTTTGTTTTTTTTAAATTGTTCCCTAAAGTGCAAAGGGGCTAGGAATAGTATATAATTAAGCTTTATTTTACCGGAAAACTGATTTAATTCAAATTAAGGGTAAATATATATTTCTGGTTCCCTAAGATGGTTGATATGCCGTTAAACAGATCAATCAATCAATCAATCAATCAATCTGGTTCCCTAAAGTGCAACAGGACTAATAATAGTATATAATTAAGCTTTATTTTAGATGAAAACTAATTCAATGCAAATTAAGGGTATTTTTGGTTCCCTAAACTGCAAAGGGGCTATAATAGTATATAATTAAGCTTTATTTTATATGAAAACTAATTCAATACAAATTAAGGGTATTTTTGGTTCCCTAAACTGCAAAGGGGCTATAATAGTATATAATAAAGCTTTATTTTATATGAAAACTAATTCAATGCAAATTAAGGGTATTTTTGGTTCCCTAAACTGCAAAGGGGCTATAATAGTATATAATAAAGCTTTATTTTATATAAAAACTAATTCAATGCAAATTTAAGGGTATTTTTGGATCCCTAAACTGCAAAGGGGCTATAATAGTATATAATTAAGCTTTATTTTATGTGAAAACTAATTCAATGCAAATTTAAGGGTATTTTTGGTTCCCTAAACTGCTAAGGGGCTATAATAGTATATAATTAAGCTTTATTTTATGTGAAAACTAATTCAATGCAAATTAAGGGTATTTTTGGATCCCTAAACTGCAAATGGGCTATAATAGTATATAATTAAGCTTTATTTTATATGAAAACTAATTCAATGCAAAAAATATACTTTTCGTTAATTTTTTAAAAATATTTATCAGAAGATTAAATCATGGTAGGTCAAAAACGGTCGATTTTTTTTTGCTCACTCCTAAATGACATGTTAATAACACTTGAGGAAGGCCGAAAGGACAAATCGGCTGAAACGTTGTTGCTAACGATAACATGACAGTTAGTAACAACAACGAATAAGTGAATAGATGAGAAGTCTGGATGATTTGAATAATTAATAAATAGAACGGGTTTATTTGGTTTTCAATATGGCTAATCTGGCAACAATAACTTTACAACATTAACAATTAAAATGGTTTTTTATGTCATCGTGTGTGTGTGTGTGGGGGGGGGGCACCCTTCACGTCTGTCAATTAAAAAAGCTTGGTCTCTGGAATCGTATTGATTGCACCTGTTAAAATCCCAGTCAAATCCATTGCATTCACTTTCAGTCTATCTCGGGCAGATGAGGCTCGTTTACGTTAACTCGGGAAAGTAACTCATCTAGCTGATTACAAAAGCCCGTCTTCATAGTTGTTGTTTCAATAAAATGAAGATGACACGAATAAGAGTAACAATCATCCACAAAAATAAATGGGGAAGTCGATTTGGCCATAGTAGTACGCGAGTTCGAATCCCACTCTTTCTGCTTGCGTTCATATTCAGACTAATCCCCACTTTCCCCCCATCTATGGGTAAAATAGTGCATATGTGTTATTCAAAAAACTAAGTGTGGACAAAAAAAAAAAACGTTTATCAAAAATGATTGTTCTTGGCATTAAATGACCTAAAATGGTTGATATGGATTAAATAGTGCATATTGTG
>JAYKTE010461640.1:0-19220 GCA_036873565.1 Xipholeptos notoides | reverse complement strand
CATGAGTTTGAATACCAGTCCTTCCATTTGCGTTCATATTCATACTAATACCCTTGGGAAACGGTATGAATCCCCACTTTCCATCCAGCTATGGGTTAAATGGCGCATACTGTGTTA
Organism: Xipholeptos notoides; assembly: GCA_036873565.1. Taxonomy (NCBI): domain Eukaryota; kingdom Metazoa; phylum Mollusca; class Cephalopoda; family Idiosepiidae; genus Xipholeptos; species Xipholeptos notoides. The sequence continues at coordinate 19,103 of JAYKTE010461640.1, read as the reverse complement.
TTCAAAAAAACTAAGTGTGAACAAAAATAATGTTTAAAAAATGACTGTTCTAAAATGGTTGATATGCCATATCATCAGTGATGATTCCCAGAATCACTGGGTGTTTCAGGTCTTTCAACAGAATACCCTCCTCCACTACTGCTGCTCTATTTTGGACTCCTCATCAGTGTTGATTCCTAGAATCACTGAAAGATCCAGGTCTTTCAACAGACACCCTCCTCCAGGCAACCCGAACAAGGTTTGCAAGGCCCCAGCTTGTATCCAAGTATAGGGACCGCAATTTTCCACGATCACAGAATCGCAGAATTGTTGATTTGAAACGGAACTCTGTTCTTTAATGCAATACTTTTCCATATTAATTAATCATTTGTTTCTTTCTTTCAATATAAAATTTAAATACTTGCATTTTTGTAAGTATTTCAATAAAACAAGACCTTGTTATTTCTTTTATTTTTATTCTTTATAAATATTTCTAAATATTTTTCTTTTTAAGACATAAAGAAACATTTTATAATTCAGTTTCTGCTGCACTCATACAAAAAGAATCTTAGACAATATTCTTTATCTTATTTTATGCCTTCCATAGTTGCTGTCTATCGCACCATATTTTGACCAACTAAACCTCTGGTCTGCTTGGGTAGGAATCGAAACCACTATCTTCTGCTAATGCTCACCTGGAATCTTAGAGACTCAATGCCTCTATCCGCTCTGCCACAGGCCATGAAAGTCACAATTAACCACCTGACGAAGGCCAGAGAATAAGTTGGCCAAAATGTGGTGTAATAAAGAAAAAAAAATGAAGACAGCAGTCCGCAAGATAAAACTCATTTAAAATTTTTTCATATTTCAGAGAAATCGAAAACTTTTTATCCCATCCAAAGAAAAGGGCTAGTCCACCTGACAAAATAAAAGCGTGTAAGTTTATTTATTTATTATTTTTTTAAAAATATTTTTTTTAGTCTTGGGACGATTCCTAAATTTTGTCCGATTACGATATCAAAAGAAAATGTTGATTAACGATTCCGATTAATGATTAACTTAAAAATCAAGAGAATCGTAATGAAAGAATCATAAATCTAGGGTTTTTATTTAACGATACGATTCCGATTCTCCCCAAATACACGATTAACGATTCTGATTCCAAGGAATCGTCCAATCACTAGTTTTTTTTCATGACCTTTGAGAGAACAATTTTGTAAAAATGTACAAAAGAAAATAAGATATTAATAATTATTCACCTTCACTATATTTCAAATAAAACTATACACCAAAATCTAAACCTTCCTTTTATCTAAAAATATTACTGATCAAATAATTTGAAGGACCTTTTTAGCAATACAAACTCTAACAAGATCCCACAATTCTTCAAAGAAATAAGACTATATACCAAAATATAAACCTCCCCATTCTGTTTTAATTGGTTGGTGAGTGAACAAGAGTAGCAACAACTATTTGAAAAGTTTTTGCTTTTCTTTTAATAAATATAATTAATCATTGGAATCAGAATTTTCATCTTTTTTTTTAATTTATTTATTTTATTTGTATCTTTCATTGCTATACCAAACTTTAATTCAAGCCATTTTCCTAATTCTCTAATTTTTTCTATTTCAGTTGAATGATGTGAAGCCAGAACTATTGCCAGTTGAACCCCTTACAGATCCCAACCAAGTTTGGAATGAACATACTGATCTGAATGACACAAGTGGTCAACATCCAACACTTGATTACAGCTTGGGTATTGCAGCCAATCCCAATTTAACTCATACTGTAGAGCAAGAAAACCTTCGAGAGTTCCTTGATGGTATTCCTGCTTACTACGATGCTATTATGGTACGAGGTGGCCGTTTCATTAAATCAGAATATATTACTGTTGAGAAAGGCACCCATTATATGAAAGATAAATTTTACTTGAAACCAAATGCTCCTGCCAAAAATGTACAAGTTGCTAGGGAAACTCTCTTCTGCAGTGGAAGAGGCAACTGTCTCCGACGATGTGGAGGCATAGGATCCTGCATTAAAGGTAAATTATTTTCGTTTTATTAATTACAAAAGCATTATCCATAATTTTATTGAAATTAATATCACGATTGATCAATTTTTGCTTTCATATTTTTCCCCCAAATTAAGTTTTGTTTTTTTTCAATTTTAACTTGAATTATAAAAATATCTCATATTGGTTATAAACTCATGATTTCTTGTAAATTAATTATCATACAAATTCTCAAATTAATTGTTTTAAATACTTTAATTTATTCTAACTGTTGCAGTAAAAAAGTTAATAGACTTACTATTTCCATTTTTTTAATAACTGGCATGCCTGTGCCATCAAAAATGATGGCATAAAAATGTTAGTAAAATACTAAAAAAAACAATAAATTTGTATCAAAGAATGAAATAAGGATAATAAATACAAACAACATTAGAACGGCCAAAACATAAATGAATAAATAAATCTAAAATTTTCAGTGTTTGATACATAAATGAAAAATAAATACACATCAGTCATTATCAAAAGATAAATAAACTATGAAAAAGTTCAAAGGTTGGCAACTCCTTAATATTGTATTCAATAATTTGAATAGATTATATTTCTTAGACTATGGCAAAAATCCGTGGTTCATTATCCAAAAAGATAAATCAAATAAAATATGTTTTCTCATTTTCAGGATGTTCTCGTACATCTGAGCGAGCTTCTGGTGGCCATGCCTGTTACTTCCAGGTGAAGCTTGCTATGTATGCAACAGCCGTTGGAGTATGGCAGGTACGCATTCAAGGTAGCCACGATGGTCCGGTGGAATCCTGGGACAAGCCCATATGTCGCCCTGATATGTTAAGCCCTGGAGATCCTGAAATGCTAGATCCAACTGTTTCACTTCATAGTGGAATTGGTGATAATTGTATTGAAGGAGAACTCCCCGGTGCTGATATGATGCACACTGATGAAATGAAAGCTGATGTAAGTATTCTCAGGTAAAATATTGATATCAAGTATTTTACTATTGCAAATATTAGTGGTTTTTAATTTTTTTTGCTCTGTACACATTTTTTTCACCATAGTTCTCAAAATGTTATTTAGGGTATTTGGGCTATCATCTTTGTCTTGCCAAATTCATTTAATTATAGTTGACTTAATGTATATAGGCTTTTTGCTTTTACAGTTCTAAATAGCAATTATATGTAGATCATAAGTTCAAACCTGAATGAAAGCAAAAATAACTAAAAGTATTTTCCAAAGCTTAATACTTGTAGTCAACCTTAGAGATTCTGCTCACCTAACTGATCATGATTCATGCAGTTAAAGTTATTCCTTTAGTGGTCAATTAAAAATCCCAATGAAACTTCTCTTCAAATATACATAGAAAAAGTAAAGCTGTGTTTATCCCAAAAATATGCCATTGAAGATGTACAAACATTGCACCATGTTGGTTTTCACTTTTGAACATTCATATAACTGGTTGTAGCATTGTAAACCCCTTTTCCTTTATCTTAAAATTAAACATAATATTTCATCTTATTCTAGCAACAAATCTTATGAATGCTGATTGAATCCCAAAATGTGAGAATGTGTGGGCATAAAACAACCTGGCTATAATTGAACATTTTCCCCGCCCATAGCTTGGAGCCCATTTTCTTTTTTTTACTATGAGCTAATTAAACACTAAAAATATATTCAGTCTATTCTTGGTCTATCTATGTCTCTTGAACAATCACATTCAAGGACTTGCTAATGCTTTCGACACAAATCATCACTGATGATGCTTACTTCATCCTTTTACTTATCTTCCCATTTGCTTATGTAGTGATACAACTCACAACCTCAGTTTCAACCAGATGTTAAAACATTGAACAATAGAGAGAAAATTATTTAAAAACATTTACTGCACATGGGCTCTGCATATATTTCCATTTTTAGGAAAATTAAAAATTAAAATCCAAAAAATTAAAAGCATCAAATTCAATTCTGGGAGCTGAAAAAAATGTATAAAAGGGAATAAAAAACGAGACCAAACCAGAGAAGAGGAGAAAATAAACAAGTATTAAACTTGTGCTCAGTGGTCTCTAACTCACTTACCGATAGTGATTCACTATGGCGTACAATAACTTTCTTAAAACAATAATGATCTCCCAACAAGACCAAGAAAAAAAACTTTACTTCAAAGAAAACTACAACTTTTATGAACATTTATTTCAATCAATTATATCCTTCATATTACACCTCCAAAAATTTCCTTGTAAAATGATATTTGATATAAAGTTTATTTTAAACTTTAATTATTATTTTCTTGTCTCTTCTATTTTGTTATATATTTATAAGTATGGGAATTAAATAAATATTTCAAAAAAACCTAAATCAGCATTCTTACGCTCAGTTGACTACTGCTACACACATACAAGGTACCAATCATTAACACACACACACAGGTAATTTGGTAAATAAAAATACTCCTTTACAATAATTTTACTCACATCTTTTTCATGTGGTGAACTTCCTCTTTGTGTCATTCAGTTAAAAATGCAGTAATGGATATTTTTTAAATTGCATTTTGAAATAGCTATCTTCTAGAATTTCTATATATTTTTACTTTTCCCCAGATTCATTCTCAATCTCAAGGAATGTTGCCTCCTGTTGATAACAAATCTCCCGTGTTCTGTCCCTGTCCTTGTGATGGCAGCTGCCAATCTGAACTTTAAACACTGCGCCAAGAAAATACATCCCTTAAACTTGAAATGTTACGAATGCGTCATGATATGTCCACTGGAACACGACATAATTCTGTTAATGATGACAATGGTATTGTGACTTCAAAAGGTCAGTCATGATTTTACATTAAGGTGTTAGGGGGAAATCGATTTGGGCCAATCGGTAGACAGTCGGACCTCGGAATCGTCAAATAGTGTAATTTGTGTCATTAAAAAACTGTGCGTACAAAAACTAACGTTTACCAAAAATGATTATTCTTGGCATTAAATGACCTAAAATGGTTGATATGCCGTAAAAGCACAAACAAACAATACATTAAGGTATTACTTTATCACTACCAAACAATAAAATTCTTTTATTGAACAATCCATGAGACAATCTAGTGTAGTGTTTTAGCTAATAGATCCACTAGTATTGTAGGTGGATTATAGAATTGAAGTGAATCAGACCTTTTTTATGAATGGTCTGATTGATTTTCCTGTGTAAAAATTTAATTAAAAAACAGTTAACATTTCCTTTCTGTTTTAGATCGGAATTAATTTACTCTTGGAACTAATAATTTTTTTTTTATTTAAAAGTTCTAGAGTTTTTTTTCTGGAAGGGTGTAAGAAAAAATGAATAGTTGAAGGAGGAAATTTGTTTACAAATAAATTGTTTGAATTAATTTGCAACTTGAATTCATTTTCCTTAAAAACAGCTTAAACTCTTAAGTTGCTAATTAGATTATAGCTTTGCAGGATCTATCATTTTGAATTTTGCTTGTCTTTCTGTTTTCTCTATGCTATGCTGGTTTTTTGGGTTTTTTTCAGGCGAGACTTTCAGACTTATTGAAGAATTAAAAGAACTCATAAAAAAATATGACAGAACAGAGTTTTCTCCAAATTCTACATCCTTGTACTCTAAAGAACCAGGAATGTATTTAATGAAGATGAGGTGAGCAACGATGGTAATTATTTTGCCTTTTTAATTTTTATTAAAATTTTGTTTTGTTTTATTTCATTTTATACTTACAAAACAGGTTTTATTTCATTTTATACTTACAAAACAGGTTTTATTTTGTAAATCTGATTTCAAAAGAGAATAATTAGCAACTAGTGGGTGAAATAGCTAGGGTTTGTATTAGCTCACAGAAATTATTGAGCATAAATTGAAAGGCATATGAAATAGTGAACAAAACCTGAAAAAATTTATAATTTTTACCATGCGATATCTTAATTTTTTTTATTTTTAAATCAGTAAATTTTGATTAGAATAATTTAAGAGCACAATACCTACAAAGTTAAATTTTATAAACAAATAAAAACTTTATTTGTGATAAATAATATTTTTATTTAATGATTGAAAGGTGTGGAAAATTGTAAACAAAGTTTAACATTTTTATGTGATTATTCACCAATTTCTAAATGTAAGAATAAAGTATTAGCCAGGGGACTGATTCCCTATTGTAGTTTGGATAATTTATCCTAGCTATTTCTACTGGCCATGCCAAACACTTCTTCGAGTTAGCATAAAAACTAGTTTTAAGCATTCTCAACTACTAATCAATATAGCAGTAGACCCATGCAAGTGGATTCTATAGCTTAGAGTTCCCATAAGCACACACACATCCTGCCAGCAACTAAAAACCATCTCTATCTGCTGACTAAACACACTCAACCCCCCATACTATGAAAGTAAAAAAACATTCTTCTCATCAAATTCTCCTTTTTACAATGACCCATTTCCTTTCTTTACTTGTAAAAATGTGTATAAAAATTATCTGGAATTGTTTATATTAATTATAGATTGGATTTTGTTGAATTATTCTTTTTGAGTTGATTTCTTTCTGTTATATGCTTACTCTTTAGTTAAATAAACCAACTAAATCTGACATTTGCAGTTATATCATTTATATAACCGACATTATTTAATGACAATTATTTTTTTGTTATTTTATGTTTGTTTTTTTCCAGGAACGAAAATTCTCACATGTCCCTGACCTAGCCATAAGAATCTCTTATCAATAACAGCTGTAATTTGTTCTCATTTGAACAACTTGACTTCTTCTCTCTGACGCACCTCTAACCAGTCATCTTTACCACAACCACCACCACCATCGCCATTGATATCAATATCATCCTTTGAATCATTCTATTTGTTTTTATTTCAAACATGCTGGTTTCTTCTGTGAAAACGACTTTCTCTTTACCAAAATATATAAATAAACAGAAATGAAATCAAAGCCTTTGAAATTCCTTCCTTTTTTTTCCTTTGTCATCTTCTACATCTGCTTCATGTCACTTTTATCGTCTTCTACACCAAGAATGGGTTGTGATAAAAGTATATACGTTTCACAACTCGGAGGGACCTGTCTTACAAGGATATATCTACTTGGTCGAGCACCGAACCAAGTTAAGGACAAGGCCAGCTTTACTTTCTTTATCATCTTCTACACCAAGGTTGGGTTGTGATAAAAGTATATACATTTCATATTAAATGCATATGCTTAATGGCATGATATCTTATTTTCTAATAATAAAATTATAGCATAAGTAAAAAGAGATTAGAAAAAAAACATTTATTTATGCTTTTATAAATTTATTTATACTTTTATAAATAGCACAACATAACTCAAGAAACTAAAAGATACATAACCTTGCACTAAAGTGTTCTGTTTTTCATGTTAATGTTTCAATGTTGCCAACCATATAAACACAGCAAAGATTTTCAAATGTATGTGATCCCCATTTCTACTATAATTCATCATGTGTGCAGACAAATATTTAGAAAAATTCTGTCATTGACTTTTTAATGTATATATTAATGTATATATTAATAGCGTGTGTTATTTTGTGTGTCACGCTTACATCAAAAGCAACAAGCTTACCTCCCTTTAACTTTTGAAAATCCTAAAACCATTTTTATCAGTTTTTAGACAAGAGTGTTTTTTTTTAAATCAAATTTCTAAGCAGTTAATTTACAGTTTTTGAACTTGGATTTGTTTAAATTCAAGAATGTTAAATTTACTTTCTGATATTTCAACGACTGTTGAATTTCCAAAGGTTCTGCTAGTAAACTATGACTACAATTAGAGAGCTGTTTGAATAAGTGAAAATTGGTTGCTGAGTGGTAAAATGTTTGCTTTCTCTATGGATTGTTCAGGTTTGGTCAATGTGTAGTCATGAATTCCATTTTGACTTTACAGTAATATACAATTTGAAAGGCTTTATTATAGTAGAGATAATTAATAACAAGATTTACAAAGATTCTCAAACCATTACTAAAGTTTCTTTGGTTTATTATTGTGAAAATTCCCTTTTCTAACATACAAATTTTAAGCTTATTCAGAATTAGAAGGGTTTGCATTAATTTCCTCATATATTAATCTAATTAATGAAATTTTTAAAAAGACCCTAAAACCAATAAAATATGGCCTTCCACTAGTTGGGCTCTCATTTTCTACCTCACTTGCTAAAATTGGTTGTTTGAAGATGGAGAACAACTTCATCAGACAAACAGTAAATTAATACATGCATACATAATTGCGACATTAATTATCAATCATTTAATTTTCTTATAGTTGGGGCCAGTTGTCTTATTTTCAGAAAAAAGCATACAGATATAGCAAAAGTCAACAACACCATGGACATAGTATGTCAGATTAATCCAGACTTTGAAAACTGTTGATTAACACATGAAAGGATAAATTATCCTGGAACGACTTAGGGCTTCCCCATAACCATTTCAAACTAAAACTTTTTACATTATTATTTACATCTTGGGCATTTTTTTTTTTTTACAAAAAACTAGATATTTTCACTTACAAAAAGTTCCTTGTTTTTAATACTTTTTACTATGAGGAAATTTTCTAATTAAAAGTAACTAAAACATTAAAAGTAATTTAGGCAAGTCACGTGTGTGTTAGTGTGTATCCAACAACACACTACACTCACCCAGATATCTAACCCTACGTTTTTCTTCTTTTTGTTTTTAATAAAGTAACAATCTTTTTTAATTAACATTTTTCTTTTATAAATTTAAATAGTGTACGAATGCGTTATAAACTTATCCGTAGAGAGAGCATTTGTTAAAATTTAACAATAAAAATGTGTGTGACAGTTGCGCCGCGTCGCCACCCACTCCCACTACTAACTGCTTAAATACCGGTTTTAGGGTTATGGAATTGGTTTATTTTTTTAGGGAACAAATTAAGAACTGTGTATCCGGCTGGCGCACACACTCACACAGAGCATGTTTACTGTTAAATTTTAACAAATGATTCGCAACCCGGTGAATCTAAGTCAATGCGTGGACCCCGCGTTTTTTTGTCTTTTTTTTTAATAAGAAAAATATCTCTTGCGCGCGTTTTTTTTTTAAGCCATTTTTTATCAACTTTTTTCTGTTCTATAGTTTTAAAACCTGCTAAATTTAGTAATTTACGCATCATTTTTTTCGCTAGTTATCGCTTTTTAGGGTAAAAAAAAAAGGTTAAATTCAACTTTAATCAATTTTCAACCTAAAGCATTTTCTTACTATAAATAAAATCCAGTTTTAAAATGAAAAAAAAAAAATGGATTTAAGGTGAAATTAAACAAAAAGAAAAAATAGAAGTTTTTTTTTTTTTTTTTAGGTAAGTAAGTGAAACCAGTGAATGGAATAAATGCGCACGCACCACGGTTGTTGTTCGTGGAGTAGTGGAGGAAGGAGGAGGAACATTTGCAAAAAGAAAATGAAAATAAAAATGCGTGTATGTCGGGGCCCCGTCGTTGACCAATTTCTACCAAAGAAACATATTGGAGTTTTCGTTGTAACCCTTTGGACGCTAAAAGCCGATATATCGGCCGTGATGACATAGGGCATAAGACGGACGCAGCCGATATTTCGGTCCTTTATAGTCCCCTAGATGAAATGATTTGCTAGTTGATAATTTTGCTAAGTCAGGGCCCAAAAGGATTAAAAAATATTAAATTCGGGAAAAATTATAACTTCATCAAACTGACAAACCTGTCGAACCAAGATAAAATTTTAAAATATGTATTTTTAGAAGGGGTGAGAGAGGATCTCTTTACTTTAGGTCGAAGGAATTTTATTTACGGAAATATTACGTAAAAAAATTTAGGTTATTTTTGGAGTTGAAATCAAGTCTGGAATGGTGGCAACAAACGCTACCTGGGCCACCTGGCTACCGTTTGTGTGTGGACGGTACGGACGAGACGAGCGTAAAAAAATTAAAACTTAAGCTAATAATTATTTTCTCTAGATCTATTTATTCACTTTTTCATACAAACAAGGATCATAGTGGAGGAAAGTATTTTTTAACCCTAAAAGGCCGATATATTGATGACTTTGCAAAAACGACGATACTGTCGATATTTTGGCCTCCCATTGGCTTTTAATAAAATGTTTTTGATTAGCTAATTTGTAATTTTGCTAAATATTTATCGTCTTTTTCGCTAGTTACTGCTTTTTACATCAGAGTCCAAAGAGTTAAAAAAATAAATTTCAACCACCAATTATTCACTTTTTAAAAAAAATAATTCCTTTCTCAAAACAAGGAATCCATTCATTCCTTTAGATATTTCTTCTTCAACTAGGAAGACTGACTTGCAGCAAATCCACTTCCGGTACATAAAACGTTTTTTAAAGCTTAAAAAACAAGTTGACAAAATGAATCGCTGCTGAGAGCAAGCAGCAATATTATTAAAATTGATGTTCTAAAATATAAAGTGGGAATAAAATAGAAATTGTTAAAACAAAGAGATTTGTTTTTAAAAAATCGCAAAAAACTATTCGCCCCCGCAGAAAACAAGTTTATAAAAAACATTTTTTGTAAATAGAACAATGAATCCGGTGACGTCGTACAATATGTCCCTTCATGAAATTTAGACAAATACCAGTATGGCAGGAAATGATCGAATAAGACACGATTTCAAGTCTAACTTTGTCTTTATGAATTAAAAAGATTAATATTTGATATTTACTTTAACATTACATCAAGTTTGTAAAATATTAAAGGATTTTAACGATTAAATTTGCATTATGTCAGCTAGGAAACGGTGATTCATTACTTTTTCGTTCACCCAGAACGTTACTGTACTATACAATGTCTTTCTAAGATCAGATTATGCTAAGAGTATTTTTAATGAATTCTATAGATATTATTTAAATCTAATAAGTATAAGAAACCTTGCAAATATCAATTTAATTAATTTTGAAACGGAAGAAATGAATGATGGGTCGGAGCTTTTTAGTTCGGGTTTTAAGCCGTACATGAATTACGTCCCTTGGTTTTCTCTCTTGACGCCCATTTGGGCAACTTAGTCATTCAACTTTCTTGTAAAAAAATTCTGGAAATAAAACAACCAAATTGTCTGTCTGTGTGTCACATTATCTCCCTTGCTCAGCGTAAAACTGATGTTTTTTTTTTTTAACTTAGTTTCTTTTAGCAGATATAGCTTCATGGTACGTAAAATTTGCAAGCGAAGGGCCTTAAAAAGGAAGAGAGAAATTGCTCACAAAACTAAGTCAAGCACCAGTTCTTTCTTTCAAAAAACGTGGTCCAGGTCTGTATCTAAGTTTCACATATCATAATTAATTCTAAAAGTCTGATTTACTTATCATTTAAATTTCTTACTTAAATTCGTCAAGCAAAAAAAATTCCAAGACGGTAAAAAGAATGATCTGAGCAAGAGCGGCAATGCAAGACGAACTCTTCTCTGTGTTTATTATTCATCTCCCCACTCCTCGCCGTCCCGAAAACGGATATTATTAATATATACATACTTACTATTCATACGTATATATAGCTACCTACATACCTACATAGATATGCGCACACACGCACAGTTATTTAACCTCCGCAGTTGGAGTAGTAGCAGCAGCGAATATATTTGACAATTATAAAATATAGCAATGAAAAATTTAAGAAAAGTAAGGCAAAAAAGCATTTACATCACAAATCAAAAAATGTTATGCAAACAGATTATATCATATTTTAGGCATAAAATTCTTTCGATCCTAGGATTAAAAGAAAATAAAACATTTCGTGCAAATACTCCAACTTTACATTTTAATTCAATTTATGTGTGTACAGTAATTTGCTGCAGGAAAATGCTTTTTAGAATTTAAATGGAATGAATTATTGCTTCTTGCTGGATGGTTGGCTGGCTCTGGTGGACGCTACTGGGACATATCGTCATTTTCTCTATTTGATTAATTTATAAATTAAAAGTCTTTTTTTTTTAATTTTTATTTGATGAAACTTTTTTGTAATTTTTTTATAATTCCAACTAATTGAAAGTTAGTTTTTAATAATTTTCAACAATTATTTTTTTTATTGAATTAATTTTGTTTTATCGTTGAAATTTAGCACTTTAAGTTTTTACATTTTTTTTAGATTGTTTCTAAATTGAATTTTGTTTTTAGGGAAATAAATCACTAAATAAATAACTTTTTTTTCCTTTTGGCATTTATGACAATTTTCAAAATTGATTTTATTGAAATTATTAAATTCTATCTTTTAAAGCAGTTAAAACTAAAAGCATTATATTTTTTATATTTTCAAATTAGTATGAATATAAAATAATGATAGTTAAGTTCACTCTTAAATGTGTGTGTTGTGTCTCTCATCATTTGTGTGTGATAAAAGCTTCCACACAGAAAGGAAAGAAAGCTTCTTACATAATTAATTAGCGTCCCCCCATTCTCCCACAAATACTCCCAAACGATGATGATGTGATGATGTACCCAGTTTTTTCTTATTCGAAAAAGCAGGCCTTAAATGAGAAAAACAATTTTGAGATTGTCAGATCTAAAATAAAATGATCATTTTAAAATCTCTGTTTTTACCTGGAACTTATGTCAAATATTGACGAAAAGTTTTTTTTGTAATTATGTGCGCGTGCGCAGCTCAGAGTGGAATTTTTCACGCAGGATTTTTTCCTGTTATTTTTATTTATTTAGATTATTATTTATATAACTCATTCTCCTATAGTATTTTCCCGTTGTTTTTAGAATTTAAACCTAATGTTCATCCCAGTAGGTTGGGATACATTGCCTGCGTCTAAAGCAAGGTTTAAATATCGCGTTTCGGCTTTTCCAAATTGGATTTTCTTCTTGCTGTCTTTTAAAGTGAAGTAATAGTAATAATACGATTTTGAGTTCGTCAGAAAATTACTAGTTTAATTATTGAATTAAATACATTTGCAGTTTTAGAGTAATTATTGATAAAAGCTATTAAATTCTATAGAATGAATGGAGCAAACCATTGAACCAACCAAAAAAATTTCGGTCTTTAAAATGGCATCGCAGTCGCACACACACGCACGCACGCACGCACACGAGTATGTTCATTCATTTTGTGGACAATAACCATTCCCGCTTCATTTTCAGCGGTTGGTTTGTTAGCAAAGCAACAATTAACACTGTTACTGTATGTGCCCAAGAAAAATTGTATGAATAAACAGCTTGGCATTAAATAGCCATGTAAGTGGATGTACTGAAAAACAAAAATATCCCAACATAACCACAGATGATTTTGTTATATTCATTTTGAAGAAATGTTCTTGAAAATATTTCTTATGTCTGTTTTATCGACCACTTTTTCTTATGGCCTTGAAATATCTTTGCTTGGAGCAGTCAATATCCTCTATATTGGAAACCCCTAATTTCAACTTAAAACTTATATTATTTAAAGTATTGCATATTCTAACAATATCCTTGGTTTTTTTTTCATATACAAGATTTTATGATCTCTAGCCCCTTTGAGGTGATTCTTGAGTAATTTTGAAGATTTCATGTTAAAAATTGAAACCTCAAACTGATTCTTTCATTGAATCTATAAGAATAGATTATTACCCAACAGCAGCATTTATGAAAACCAAAGCTCTGTCTGTAGTTACAAAATGGCATAATCCTGCTCTGCTTCTGCAGTGCCAGTGGCACTCATAAAAATTATAGTTGAATAAAAGTTTGTTTGTTTTTTATGGCACATCAACCATTTTTAGGTCATTTAATGCCAAGAAAACCATTTATGGTAACCGTCACCTTCTATCCACACTTAGTTTTTTTAATAACACAATATGCACTATATAACCGATAGCTGGAGAGAATGTGGGGATACATACCTTTCCCAAGGGTATTAATCCAAATTTGAACGCAAACGGAACAACTGGGATTCGAACTCGCGTACTACAATTCCAAAGTCCAACTGCCTATCCAATGGGCCAAGTGGACTTCCCCACTTGAGCAAAAGTAAACTCACTATAAAAATGGATTTAGGTTGCATTTATGTATTTAGTTTGCTACCACTAAAAAGTATATGTCCACCAATAAATTCTGTTCAGATAATTCTTACAAAGCAAATGATCCAACATTAAATATCCTGAAAGGAACACTACATAAAGAAACCTTATTACAATTTATTCTACTCTTATAACATTTAATCTATCATAAAAATATTAGGACTCCTTTACTTATATCAGGTTAAGCTTGTGTTCTGAAAAGCTGGGTAAATGGATGCATAATATTGCAGACCGTTAAAATGTCTCATAACTAAAAAAAAGAAAAATTAGATCCAAATGCTTAGAGTATTAGCTATACGGGTGTAATATCTATATTAAGTACTAGCAAAGATACCCACACTTTGAAAGGGCAAGAAAAAAAGGATCCTTAATGATCCATTTCTTTGTTTTTGGGTGCATTATTTTGAAAGGTCAAAGTTAATAGATACAGTGAAATAAATTTTGACCTATGTTAGGGACCACTATCATGCCAAATTTCATTAAGATTGGTTGAGGGGATGGAGGAGGATGATCTGATTCAAATTCAAAAAGAAGTTTGGTGGCGACTCCTGGGATGGTGGCAAACCCCAACTTGGTGTGCATCATCCCTAGGTGGGAGAGTTTATGAAGTGCTGCACTAAATACAACCTTAATCATTAACTGTGACCTTGAAAACTGGTGTGCACCCTCCCTAGGTCAGAAACCATTATCATGTCAGGTTTGGTCATGATCAGTCTAGTGGTTTGGGCTGTAGGAGAGTATGCATACTTATGACCTTAACTTTGAAAATGGTGTGCACCATTCCTAGGTAGGGGACATCATTGTGCCCGGTTTGATCATGATCAGTCCAGTGGTTTGGGCTGGAGAAGAGTTGTACACACAGACACACACTACTACTTTATATTTAGGTTAGTTGTTTTCTTCCAGTAACTGGTGTTACTTAGAATTGTAATGCATGCATGAATAATTTTATTTTTATTTTTAATCCTTTTTTTCTTTCTAATTTTTCTTGCTTCCTTGTGTCCCTGCTGGTATAAATATCATTTTCCCATGGCCAAACGTTTTTTTGTGGTTATCGTCAGTAAACTAGCATCCCTATGCTGTCAAAAATAACAGCATAAATATGTTGGTAAAATAAATTTATTATTTTTTATATAGTAAATTTGTATTAAAGAATGAAATAAGAATAATAAATACAAGTAATGACATTTAGAATGCATAAAAATGAAAATAAAGAGTGTTAGTAAAATAATAAAAAATAAAGTAAATTTGTATTAAAGAATGAAATAAATACAAATAATAACATTTGAACGGTATAAAAATTAGAAAATAAAAAATTTAATGTTTTCAGTGCGTGACACGATACATAAAAATAAAGAAATTTAAATAAACAATTACACATCGGTCATTATTTTAAGAGAGATAAATTATGAGAAAATTTCAAGCTTGTCAACTCATGAATTTCATATTCAATGATTTTAAATAGATTACATTTCTTAGATTATGACAAGATTTCTCTTGTACAGACAGCCCTGATAGCTTAGCATCGAACTTAAGATAAAAATGATAAAGGCATCATGAGGGTCTGTGGTTCAATTCCTTATGCGGGCTGCATGTTTTTGCTTTTAATCTTCTGAGTATGACACGATACATACAAATAAATAAATAAACAAATTCATCCATCATTACTAAAAGAGTGATGTATATATGTCTGATTGAAGAGATAATGTAGTGCAACTCATTAAATCCCATATTAGGATTGTAATAATAAAAGAGAAACAACCTAGTAGATCACATAAGAAAATTATTAAAGGGTAGATCACATATTGGAATGTTAATAACTCAATAGAAATTACATATTTGTCAAGCCACAAAGGCAAATTAGATGGTGATGTTAAATTTGTTTTACAAAAATATTAAAATTTCAAATTGTTTCAATATTTTCAAATGATGTATCGAAAAAATTATTATAAGAAAAATATTAAAACTTAAAATTATAAGTATTCTTTTGAACTTCATCTAACAATTTTTTTTTTGTTTATTGTAAAATATATTTACAACAATTTTTATTGCAAGTATCAGTGGATTTTCGCAAGGCTCAAGAAAATTGCTATTTCTCAGCACTCAATGATTTAACATTGTGGTACATCAAAAAATATTAATAAAAAGTACAAAGACTTAGAATAAGAAAGAGGAATGATGAAATAAATGCCATGTAGGAATTATTTATTTAAAAAATATTTTATTTGAAAAATTTTAAAGAAAAAAATTTGTCAAAATTAGCTTCTTATCAGATTAAATTAGAATTATTTTAGAAATTGAAAGCTTCCACTGGCCAAATTATAGTTTGTACAAAATAGAGAAAATATAATTTTAAAAATTTACCATCGGATTTTTTGGTTCTACATGGACTCCAACTTTGGTGAGAGTGGAGAAGTTTGTTGTTGACAAAGCGTATAAATTAATGTATTTTCTTTCAAAAATCCTAATCTAATCCCCCTCAAACTTATCAAGTAGCAGGGCTCTTGTGAGTGAAACACTCGCATTTGTGAGTGATTTTTTCTAGTGGCAACTTTAAGATAATAAAACACTTATCTTTTGGCGACTGTTTTTTTCCCCAACAATCTTCCAAATAATGAGGGAAAAATGTCATTTCGACCTTTTCTTTTAATTAACTGAGCAAAGCCAAATTAATTAACCAAATGTTGTGGAGACATACCAGATATCCCTCAAGATGGACCTGTCCATTACCTATATATTCAGCGAGCCAAAACTATTCACCAGGAAATTACCACGTGACGTGACTACAGACTACATGCCATTATTGGCTAGTTACTAACTCTTCTTCTGCAATATATTTATGTCCAGTGATATAAATTACTGTTGTCATGTTCGTTTATTACTTTACCATTGGTCCATAACACCAAATAAAAGGTTTAATAGAATAGATCAATGACATCGTCAAAATCTGTTTGTCTTGTAAGTTCATTTTCATTGGACAGAACAGCCAGATCCGTCAGTCTCAACTGGCTCATGGTTGACCAGAGGTAATTTTATATAAGTTTCATTTTGGAGAAACTTCTTCCACATGATGTGTGTGTGTGACAGCAGACTGACCTTTTTGGAGATTGAGCCGGCTCAACCATTGAACCCACACGCGAGTTCATTGGTGAGTTCCTGGGAATAGGAAATTCACAAGTGGTCCTCAGCTGCATGTATATCTCAATTAAGGGAAGGCCTTGGTTTTATTTCAGAGTTTTCCTTGTAGATGCCTGTCTTACCAAAGACTAAGGGTGCATCTACCCAGTGGTTTAACCGCACCCCCAGACACTAACCTTTCCTCGTCCCAGCACAATATACGGTACGTATGGTATTCATAAATGGTCACCCATCTAAGTACTGACCAGGCTCAATGTTGCTTACCTTCAGTGATCTGACAGGAACCAGTGTCTCCAACGCAACTTGACCATATATTTCACATAATGCCACAGAAACATGTATTGTCAGAAAGAATCTTAGAGCCATCATAAGATATAGCAAGAACTCAAGGAATTGCAGTACAGTCCAGTGCTTGATGCAAGATTATTTCAGCTGCTTGTAGGTGTCACCTGAAATGTGTAATTTTTCGACAAAGATCTTCTTCAGATAGTTCATCATCACAGCTGTGAACTTGGCAACAGACTACTGTATTTCTTCTTCACTGGCACAAATAATATGATCTGGCTGAACAGCAATTTTATTTCAATAGGCCTGTTAGAAAATAGGTCTGAAATGTAAGATGCGGGGCCATACTTATTAGGCCGTGGTTGAAGCTAAAATTTCATACATGCTCTACTTCTACTATTCTACAAATACAAAAAAACACTCAGTTCAAATCCAACGATTTTAGAAATGCAACTCTTCGTAATATCATAATAATAATAATAAATTTAGTGAGCAAAATGTCATTCACTGCATTTTCTCTGGTATCCAACACGATATAGAAACAGATTTTGTCCAAATATCTATGGTTTTACTGTAGTGTTAGAGAGGAACTTTAATCAAAATGTCTATGGAATAAATGAGCATATTGCATAATTAAAACAGATGATGTCACAAGCAGTATTAACCCTATGTAAAAAAGATTTGAATTTATTGATGGACCCTTACAGGGTAGAAAACCAGGCAAACTAATCATATAGGGTTTGATCAATTTTAGAATCATTGCAATCAATTTCAGAACCCCCCACTGTTTACTAAATTTCTTTTTAAAGTTCTGAAATAGATCAGGAAAGCCTATAAGACCTGTATTAACAAGTGGGGCAACACCCCCATCGTACTTTTGATGCACTTTGATTATTGGAAGTGTGGGGTAACTCAAGAGAGCTATTGGTTAACACTTGTCAAATTAAGAGAAACATGGACATAACCTTATAAAACTAGTTTTCTTCAGGCTAAAGCCCTCTCATGGGAAAATTTAATTACATAATAATATATAGATAAATCCTATTTTCAGGCTATTTTCATACGTTAGCCTGGCTGAAAAATTTTGTTGGGGTGACATTGTGTCTCCCAGGGCAGATCGCCCCCTTGACCCCTTAGATACGCCACTGATCTGTGTATCAACCTTGTGTGGACTATAAAAGATGAAGACAATAGTCTGCCTAAGGTTGATATTCAGGTACAGTTGGTGTCAAAGCAAAAGCACTTGCTGTTTTTTGTTTTGTTCTATTTTCTAAAAAAAAACAATTTTAGTCAATTATTCAAACTAACTGATATATATTGAGCTCGAAGTATTTTATTTTAGCCCTAAAGGTTCGAAGGCTTTAGACATTTTTTTGTGTTTCAACAATGGCAAGAATTAGCAAGTATGGATTCTGTGCAGCAGCAGCCCGGGGCACATACATTTGTATATTTTATTTTTGGAAGGTCAACAACAGCAGAATGTTGGAAATAATTAGTACAGATTCTGTGCACATAATTTATTTTATTTATGGAGTGTCAACAATTATGGCAGAATGTTTGAAATACAGATTCTGTGCTCATTTATCTCTCTCTCTCTCTCTCTCTCTCTCTCTCTCTCTCTCTCTCTCTCTCTCTCTCTCTCTCTCTCATCTCACACACACACACACACCTCCCAACACAACACACCCAAAAAGACA
>JAYKTE010461529.1:0-10229 GCA_036873565.1 Xipholeptos notoides | reverse complement strand
TATTCATACAATGTGTGTTCTAGTATATGAAAGGTATTTATAGAATTTGTGTTCTAGTATGTGAGAGGTATTCATAGAATTTGTGTTCTAGTATATGAAAGGTATTTATAGAATTTGTGTTCTAGTATATGAGAGGTATTCATAGAATTTGTGTTCTAGTATATGAAAGGTATTTATAGAATTTGTGTTCAAGTATGTGAGATTTATTCATACAATGTGTGTTCTAGTATATGAAAGGTATTTATAGAATTTGTTCTAGTATGTGAGAGCTATTCATAGATTTTGTGTTATTCAAATATGTGAGAGCTATTTATAGAATTTGTATTCTTCAATATCATTATTATTATTATTAAGGTTAAAAAGACGTTTTCCACTTAGTATTTAAAAGATTGTCGGTGAAAAGAAAACAGTCGCCAAAAAATAAGCATTTCATTATTTCTTAGTCGCCACTAAAAGTCACTCACAAATGCGAGTGATCCACTCGCAATGTAGAGCCCTGTTCTCTAGGAATGAGTTATGTTTAAGAAAATAAAACAACACATTTTGATTGCACTAATTAGCTGTAATTAGGAATTAGGTCGGTCATTAAGCAAGCCGTTAATTAGTTTTTCTGCCCATTTCTTTCGCACTATTATCACTATCTTCTGCTGAATATTTTTCCGTTCTATCTGCTTTAAATAAATCCAGAATGTGACAGCCGAGTTCAACATGAGATTCATTGTTTACTTGGGTCTTTGCGTGGAGAAAAAAGGAATGGAGTTAACATGGGCCTTGGTGGGGGGAGGGGGACATTCATAATTAACCAGGTTTGGTATTGGGGGAGGGGGAGAGAGGGAGCGAGAGAGAAAGAGAGAGAGAAAGAGGGAGAGCGAGATAGAGGGAGCGAGATAGAGAGAGAGAGGGGGAGCGAGATAGAGAGAGAGAGGGGGAGCGAGATAGAGAGAGTATTGTGTTTAAAGCCTTAAAAAATTCTGTTCATTTTCATAATTTTAAAGCCAATTTCATAGCGAGCCTTATTACAATTACAATTCTACCATCGTTTTTTTTATAAGAGATGTTCTAAACCTGTGACCCGACGGATCACGGGTTTCTAGTATTCATATATATTCTTTCAAAAATGTACAGCAATATAGAAATAAGTGATATGCAAATAAAGATATATGTATGATAGATAAATATATGCGTGGGTGTAAAATTGTTTGTTTTTTCTCTTTTTGCTTCTTCTGAAAAATGATGTCTGGAAAGAGGGAATAAAATGTCCATTTTATTTAATGAAGTGATAAATTAAGAGAGTTGTTTAGACAGAGTTAGAAGGGGGGCTATGAAGAGAGAGAGGGGAGAGAGAGAGACAGAATCGGAAATAGAGAGAGAGAGAGACAGAATCGGAAATAAAGAGAGAGAGAGAGACAGAGAGACAGAGAGAAACACAGAGAGAGAGACGGAGAGAAACAAAGAGTGGAACAGAGAGACAGACAGAGAGAGACAGAGAAACGGAGAGAGAGAGAGAAACACAGAGAGAGACAGAAACAGAGATAGAGAGACAGAAACAGAGAGAGAGAGAGCGAGAGAGAAACAGAGAGTGAGAAATAAAGAGAGAGAGAGGAGGTAAGAAATGAGAGAGAGAGGGGGTAAGAAAGTTTCCCTGAAAGTAGAACAGAAAGTGAAACGGAAGTGGACAATGTCACCGGAAGTGGACAATGTCGCCATTAATGCAATACAAATGCAAATCTCTTCCGTTCATCTTTTCTTTCTTCCTTTCTTCGTTTCTTTCTTTCTTTCTTTACACCACAGTCTCGTTACCATTTTTACTCCGTTTGGATTTTTCTATCCGAATTGTCCGTGTGGGTTTGGTGATGATCCGATATTGTTGACTCGGAATTGTGTACTCAATCGATTTGCGTTCGTTTTGTTGTTTACAGCAGAAGCGCCCGACAAACTTCCGCCACGAATTAATGGTTTTCGACGACCAAACCCAGAGGCCACAAGTAATCCCAACTATAAGGTTCATAAAAATCTTCAACATAAAGATTTCGATTTTCGGCTTCGACGTCGAGTCGGCCGAGTACCAGTCTTTTCTGTTCGAGTACTCATAAAAGAGGCAGGCAATGATGCAGGTGGCCGGCAGGGTGTACAACACGGAGAATACCCCGATCCGCACCATGAACACTTCAAGCTTTTCTGTTTTGGTCACACCGTTCTGGACCCGGCACCGTACCCCAAATATTGCAATAAAACCGGCGACCAAAAACGTGATGCCAACTAGGAGGTAGAAGACGTGGGGCCCTATTACAAAGCCAATCAGAGATTTATCGTTTTGGTTGCCAACAAAACAAATACCAGTCAATTCGTCAGCGTCTACGTCGCGCATTATAAGAATAATTATTGTTTTTATAGCAGGAATCGCCCAAGCAGTCAAGTGGAAATAAGAACTGTGGATTTGAAGCGTTTCGTGGCTCCATTTGAGTCCGGCAGTGAAGAACCAAGTCAGGGTGAGTATGACCCACCATAAAGCGCTCGCGGTCCCGAAGAAGTAAAGAAGGAGGAAAACTATGGCGCAGTCGGTATTTTCCAGACCTTCTTGGATGAGAATGGAATATTCTCGACGCATTTCGCGATGGACATCACAGGAGATATTCTGACGGCCAGCAACCAATCGGACGATGTAAGCGATGCTGTAGATATTGTAACACATGGCCAGAAAAATGATCGGTTGTTCAGGGTAACGAATGCGTTGAGTGTCTATGAGAAAAGTTAGCACAGTGAAGAGCGTGGAAGAAAAGCAGAGTATGGACCAAATGGCCATCCATACATCAGAGAATTCTTTATCGTTATAACTAAAAGCGTCGTGACGACTGCAGCGCAAGGCGCATCGTTCCGTACGATTTACGTACACGTAATTTTCCGGGTGGCGCATATGTGAGCAAGTGCCTGCTCGGTGTGAAGTCGGGTAGGGGTGCTTACCGTGTTGCCAGCTGCCACTGATGGTGTTGCGGTTTTTACCGGCCCTGCTAATCCCTGCTCGGTTTTGGTGGTGTGTCTGTTGGCCCGAGTGCTGATGGGGCTCGTAGGGGCCGTCGTGGCCGCCCTCGTCCTCCTTT
Organism: Xipholeptos notoides; assembly: GCA_036873565.1. Lineage (NCBI taxonomy): Eukaryota > Metazoa > Mollusca > Cephalopoda > Idiosepiidae > Xipholeptos > Xipholeptos notoides. Next base: position 7,131 of record JAYKTE010461529.1, on the reverse strand, counting down.
TTCTCACCGGGCCCATCCATGCACATGTGATCTTGGTTGTTTCGTGGCGGAAACTTTGTACAGTTGAGGACGTCGGGCCAACTGAAACCGAATTCTTGTAAGACCGGTTGACATTTTTGTTTCACACTCTCGCACATGGGTCGGCAGGGGCCAATGGGATCTTTCACCTTCTCCGTGCACATCGGCACAAACACCGAGCACAGAAAGAAGGTCAACTGTGAGCTGCAGCCATATTGGATAAGGGGGTTGAAGGTGTTGAGTTGGAGCTGGGCATCTCGCTGCATATCGTTACCCGCCAAGTTCGGCATTCCCGTGACATTGTACCCCTGTCCTTTACAGGTGGGTATCTCAATCGGGTCACACGATCTTACAACTTCGGCTAAGACGACAGTAAATCGGCCGGACGGCGCAAGGCATATCAACAGAGAGAAAGTGACAACAAGCCAACGCCAGAAAAGAGACGGAGATGATGATGATGATGAGGAAGAACGCGGAGGAGAACGGATGGGGAACCTTCGAGAACCCATTCTTGAAGAAAACCCTTTGGAAAGATTGTCATTAGAAAAGGAAATCCTTTTTTTGTCCATAGGGGCTCTTGTTCGGGTTAGGGTTAGGGCTCTTCTTCGCGTCTTGTTGAAGAAGGGGTAGTAGTAGTAGCTCTGCCAACTGGAATGGTCCATTTTGTTTCAATAAGCACTGAAGAGTTGGGGTTGAAATTATATAAATGGAATGGTAAAATTCATATGATTGTACACGCGTAAGGTCGGACACGTACACCCACTTTGGTCAGGTTGGGACAGTGAGGGTGTGTGCACAACATTAAATATTATTGTTTTATCAAAAAAAAGTATTATTATTATTATTATTTCTTTTTGTCGGTGATTGTTGTTTTAGAGATGATGTAATAAATGTAGGTATGTGTAGACATAGGATGAAGAGGGCTCGGACAAGGATGAGAAAAGCCTTTAAAAGCGATTAATTGAGTGATTGATTTGTTTGTTTTACGGGCATATCAACATTTAATGCCGGAAGACAGAAATACATATCTTGCTAATAAAAAAAAAAAAACAAGCAAAAAACAAGTCGTCCTAGGTTAGAGGAAAAGTGGCATTATAAATTTTTTCTATATGTATATATATATAGGTTAATCTTCTCAAAACAGAATATGAGGCGTCAACAACAGACAAATAGATAGATAGACAGATATATAAAAAAAATCAAGCTGTTTATTTTTTTCGGTTGCGTTTTTGTTGAAAAAAAAATCCACAATGTGATTTTTTTTTTACAATTTTAACTTCCAATAAATGGTTCGAAGTTTTTTTTTGTTTTTTTTTAAATTTAATTATCGAAAAATTGCGAATTAATTAGCAAAATCAAAAGCGGTTGGTTGACCATATAGAAATGAATTTTGAGGGCGAAAAAAAAATAGCCCTTCGAGGAAGAAGGGGTCAAAAGCGAACCAAGAAGGAGGTTTCCCTTCGCTCGGGATGATGATGCGAATCTATAATAATTGCGAACGGCTGTAGAGTAGAAGAAGGGTCCCTACCCTTCACTCTACACTGAAGGGATGGATGGATGGACGGTTAGTGCCACTCACTCACAAACACACGAGCACAACTACTGGCTGCTGTGCTGTGTCTCCTCAGTTGTTTGTTATGTCAAAACACTCTCAGGCGGAGGAATAATATTCCTAGCGCTAGAAAATCGTGTATAATGGTGAGAGGGTTAGATAACTCGATAGAGATAGAGAGACGGGGAAGGAGGGACAATTACAGTCCTAAATTGGGTGGTCAGAGTTTTTGGGCTGTTATTTTTAAAGTCTTGATTTTGTTATACTCGTAACTATTTGTACAAATATTTTAAAGCTAAGATATAGCTAGGTTTTAAATTAAACCAAGGTTAAAATCAGCAGACCCTCAAATATTTTCTTTAAAAAACAAAAAACTTGTTAAATTCTTTAAAAAATGTTCAGAATACAATCGCAGTCAGCAAGTGACTCCAGTACAGTTTACAGTTAGCACTACAGACAGAAGTACTTATGCTATTTGTAATAAATATTAAAAAGGATAATAAAGACAGATATATGTCCAAGAGTTTAAGAAAAAATGATTTAGTCGAAAAAGAATTAAATTGTGTTAAAAACGGGAAAGAAAGAACAGTTACACAACGGAACATAAAAACAATAAAATGGTTATTATCACAGTTTGAGGGACAATGAATCCTAAAACGAACTTAATGTTAAACTTAAACAAAAAACTAGTTTTAGGAATTGTTTAACAATTCTTACTATTTTTGGAGAGGAATATTTTAATTGTTATTCATTGAACAAAACAAATTTGTTGCGTGTGGAGATTGGATTGTTTATGCGTTTAGTCACACTCTCCACCGTCGTCGTGGACATTAATGAGTAGTTGTTTTTTTTTGTTTGTTGAAGAAATGAATAATATTTAAATATTATTCACTTCTAAATATTTACTTTCTTTTGGGGGAAGAGTTTTAATAATTTTTATTCATTTTTAAAATTTCATTAAATGTTTCGGTTTAATACAGGGTTTCATTTTCACGTAAATATATTTTTAAATTTATACAGGGACTTGAAAATTACAAAAACGAGTTAGGTTCCACTTTTTAAATAAGCAACTAATACTACTTTTAATTTCAGTATTATTTCTGTACTGTTTCAATATTATTAATTTCAATATCATTTCTGTACAGTTTCAATATTATTTAATTTCAACTAGTTAGGTTCCACTTTTTAAATAAGCAAAAATACTACTTTTAACCTTACTAGGAATTAGATTTTTTAATGATTCTTTTATTTTTCAACATTCAACAATTAAGATAACGCAAACGAACTGTGGATTGTTGTTCGGTTTTAAAAAGAAATATTTAAATACTATTATTTAACCAAATTAACGAAAAAAGAATGGAGACTGGTTTAAAAAATATATTTTTGGTCAAAAAGTTTAACTAACTAATTGTCCCATGAGGTTGTATAGTAATAATAATCGGGGAAGATGTCTAGTTCGTTATTTGCTTCAACTGGCTTGATTTGTTTTGGGCTAGGCAAGAAGCAAGGAAGAAGAACTAGCCTTAGCTGCTGGCCTCCAATTACCATTTAAATACAACCAACAGTCGTACACACAACTGTTAAAACCAGTTGTAGATGAACAGAAAGAATAATACTAAGCCCACAAAGATTTGTAATTTGAGGTGTAGAGTTAGAGAGGTAGGACAGGGAAAATTAAGTGAATCGTGTGTGTGCGGTTTTGGGTTTCTGTGTGTGTCTAAATTGTGTAGCCGAGTCGTGGGTAAAAAAAGGTTATGAAAGAAAGAATAGGTCGTCTTAAATGGGAAGAAAGAAACTTTAAAATAATAAAGGTAATAATCTAGATTTTTTTAAAAAATTAAATTAAATACCTTGCGTCTTTATTGGTTAACTAATTACTAGTAATAAAATGGATTTTTAAAAAATTAATACCCTTTAAAGCGTTAAAACAATAGAAGGGAAAAATAGGTTAGATAATAGATTAAGATTATAATAAATAGAAAGAAACCGTAACAAGAAGTGAAGTGAGTGTGAGCTCTAGCCAGCCAACCAAACAGAAGCAGCCACTGTGTGTCTGTCTGGGTTTTTTTTTACCCCCGTCTGTCTGTCTGTCACCCAGTCTCTGAACAAACAAATAATAATAATAATAATAGAAATAATAATAAAAACTAGATCGCAGTAGTAGTAGACCCACCAATAATAGTAGTAATTTGTGAACAAGTTAGATTATCCCCCCCCCCTTTCTATCCACATTATCTTCAGCCAGAATATTTTTTTAAAGAGAGAGAGAGAGAGAAAGAAAGAAAAGAAAATTTCACAGGGATAACAGATCTTCAGGAAGAATTAGAAACAGAATTCTAGCAGTGAGTGAGTGCGCGTGTGCGTGCGTGCAACAACGAGCAGCGCAGCCTCAGCGTCAGTCTCAGGCAGCAACCTTCTTAGCCAGCAGCAACAACAGGAAATGTTTGTTGAAGGGGGGGGGGAAATTAAGAAAGATTATTATTATTATTATTGATGGTTGTTGATATTATTTTAACTTTTTCAAAATAGGAAGAGTGTTATAAAAGCCAAAACCTTCCTGAGTATTTACTATTTTAATAAGCCAAATCCTTACTATGTATTTATTTATTTACTGTTTTAGTAAGCCAAAACCTTTCTATGTATTTTAAGCCAAATCCTATGTATTTACTATTTTAATAAGCCAAATCCTTCCTATGCATTTATTAACTGTTTAAGTACGCCAAAAGGAAAACCTTTCTATGTATTTTAAGCCAAATCCTTCTACTATTTTAAGCCAAATCCTTCTACTATTTTAATAGGCCAAATCCTTCCTATATATTTACTACTTTAAGCCAAATCCTTTCTATGTATTTACTTGAGCCAAATTTTGTATTTATTTACGAAATAAATATCGTATTTACTATTTTTCATGCCAAACAAAATAACATCATTTCACACAAGTTTTTGATTGTTTTTTTTTAAGCAAGATTTTTTTTTGTTTTTGTTTTTCCAACGTTTATTCTGATTTAAATATTATTGAAGGATAGATATTGAAAAATGTATAATTTACATTATATTTATGGATTATTGGGGTTTTGGTAAGAAATGCAGAAACATGCAATAACTTGTCTGATAAAAATAGACGAATGCAGGCAGGGTTAGGGTTAGGGTTAGAACTCAGGAGTGCATTTTTTCGCTTCGAATAAATTAACAGCATTTTATTTTTAATTCTTAAATACTTCCTACATCCAAGTGTAGAAAGATTGTTGGAAATTTTCTTAACGGTACAATTTCCTCAAAATACACAAATTAAAATTTCTAATTCTTTGTTTTATTATTATTATCATTAATAATACTAATACTAAAAGCTCTAAACGAACAAACGACAGACTCTCTTTTTGGTGAGGTTACTTTCTTTTAAAAATCAGTTAAAGTTAGTCTTTACAACTGCTTATCAAAATTTGGCGATCTTTAAAATTGTTCAAGAAGTTCGACTTAATCTACGTTTATTTGTGGAATTTAAATTTACATTGTTTTTTTTTAATGTTATTTTCGATAATAAATCAATTATTGGGAAGACTAGAGGTAACAAGCCAATAAGGAAACATTAACAACAGAACAAAAATAGAATACCCAATAAAACAAAGTAAAAAACGATTTCAATATTATTTCAATATTTCTTAATTTCAATACTATTTCTGTCTGCACTGTTACCGTTTCAATAATATTTAATTTCAATATTATTTATGTACTGTTTCAATATTATTTATGTACGATTTCAATATTATTTCTTAATTTAAATATCTCACAATTTGAGTAATATTTCTTTACTATTTCAATATTATTTCATATTCTTAAATACTTTAAATTAAAGAAAATAAATAAATAATGAGCAATCACGAAGTAGCACTCAATTCTAAACTAAAATTAACCTAAAACAATATTGCAGGTTCGATTCTTGTTAGCAGGCTGTTAACTTAAAAGCCACGTTAAACAGGGTAGACAAATATATTACAGGTTTGATAATGGGCCCTTTAAGTAACTTTGGTACTTTTCCCGCAAAAAGAAAAAAAATGTATAATAGATCAGAGACAACACATCCAGCATCAATAATACACATACACATCAGAGTTTGATTTACTTTTTGTTTTGTTTTTTTAACACGTTGAAAATGGGGGTGCTTATAACTTTAAACTTGCCTCACAATTTTTCACAACAATCACCGGCAGAATTTGTAAAAAGGGTTTGTAAAAAGGGTTTGTTATTAGGTTTGTAGAATCAGATTTTTTAAGAGAGGTAGGTACATACATTCCTTTTCTTCTTATTATTATTTAAAAATAAAAATCCTTTTCCGAAAGGTTTACTTTGTGGTTGGTAGCAAAAGAGAGCCTTTGAATTCGCCTGCTTTGGTTTTGATAACAAGTTAGATTTTTCAATTTGCTTTTTTTAGTCAAGTGAGTAGAGAGAGACTCACTTAGTAGTGGTGGTGGTTGGTTTAGTGTTTGGTTTGGTTCCTGTCTTTCAGGATCTATTGTAAGGGTTTGTATGTTAGCGGTTTTTAATCTTTAAAATTAATTCCACAGTGAGAAGTGATCCATTTTTTTGTCACGTACTTTACTTTAGCTCCTTATTGGATCTATTGTAAGGGTCTGTATGTTTGCGTTTTTTTTTAATCTTAAATTCCACAGTGAGTGATCCATATTTTTGTGGTGTACTGTCGGTGTACTTTACTTTAGCTGGTTATTGAACCTATTGTAAAGGTCTGTATGTTTTCGGATTTTTATCTTAAATTCCACAGTGAGTGCCAGATCCATATTTTTGTGGTGTACTGTCGGTGTACTTTACTTTAGCTCGTTATTGGATCTGTTGTAAGGGTCTGTATGTTTTCGGATTTTTATCTTTTAAATTCCAAAATGAGTGATCCATATTTTTGTGGTGTGCTTTACTTTAGCTCGCTATTGTAAATAAGTTCCGCTTCTTGTTCCACGAGTAGCAATTCGAAGTTGAGTTGATCATAGCCATTGCACTCACTTAGGCCAATAACTGTTCTCATCTCTACTCTCCTTATCGTACGTAAACAATAAGGAACAATCGACCGATCGACACCGGCTACTCTGGCCCCTTTTATTCAATCTATTTTTTACTTACTTATATCGGGGATGGTGTGGTACCCCACTGGAGAGCAAGCTCACCCCGAATTGTCCGGGACAAGTGAAGAGGAAAACCAGATTGTTCGAAAACATAATTGTTTTATCTCTGGGTCAATATACAGTGCGCGTTTTATATACAGTCACTCACTCTCTCACTCACTCGCTTAGTGTTTTTTTTTTGGGCTCCTCTCCCTTCTACTTTGCCACTCCGTCGACAAGGACTCCTCTTCCTCCTCCTCCTCCCACTTGAAATCCTCCAGGCAACTATTCCCCCCCTCTCTCTCTCTTTTAGTCACCAGATTTTTAGTCAGCATCAGTTTTCTTTCTCGGCTTTCTCTCTCTCTCTCTCTGTTTCTCTCACTCTCTCTCACACTATCTTTCCACCCCCCTCTCTCTCCCTCTCTCTCTCTCTCATTCTTTAATGCATTCAGA
>JAYKTE010461418.1:0-10230 GCA_036873565.1 Xipholeptos notoides | reverse complement strand
TATTTTCTCTTCTATTAAACCTTTCATTGTTTAAATAATTTCACTTTGTTCGTTTTATATTAAAAAAGGTTGAAAATCCAATTTTTCACTCAGTATTTGAAAGATTGTCAGTGAAAAAACCAGTCACCAAAGGATAAGTATTTTATTATTTTTAGTCGCCACTTGAAAAAATAACTCGAGTGATTTAGTCGCAATGTAGAGGCCTGAAGAAGATAGTTTATCTTCCTATAGCAAGACCAGCAACTTCTTCATACGCTGGATTTTAGCATACAAGAAAGTGAGTGACTTCCCTTTGATCGATTCTATATTATGCGAACATTTCCTGCCATGTCTCAATTCCAACCCATGTTCAAATATTGATATATTCTTGGGCAGCAAAATTGGAGCAGTGGAAAAAGCTCGGTCTCTGGAATCGTATTATATGAGTTCAAATCCCAGTCAAACACCACTACACTCACTTTCTGCTGTATCGGGCAGATGAGGCTGGTTAACTAGGTAAAGTAATTCATCTAGGTGAAGGGCAACACTGGTTACAAAATCCCATAAAAATGGCCTTGTGCCTAACTTGGGTTGGTGCTCGACCAAGTAAATATAATATTCTTCAAGAGTTCCTTTGCAAAAACGGATATATCCAAATTAGCCATTTCTATAAATTGTGATTTTTTTAGCTGAGAAAGTATGCATTTTGGATTATTATTATTATTATGATTTCTTTTTTCTCTGTTTCTTCTTTCTTTGTTTCTTCTTTATCGTTTCTTCTTTTTTCTTTCTCTCCTTAAATTTTTCTTTCTCTCCCCTTTTTCTATGTGTTTATTTTTTTGTAAACTCGTTCTCTTGATCTATTTTTTTTATTTGTGTTATTCTTTTCTTTTTCTTTTTATATTTTTCCTGTTTCTTTTCTTCTTTTCATTCCCCTTAGTTTTGGCTTGTTCCCCTATATCATTTAACCTCTACATTCTTATATGTTTTATCCATCTTTCTTTCTTTTTCGTTTTCTGAAAATAACTTCTTAAGACATTAAATTTCCAGAAAGCCCCTTCTTCTTTCTTTTTTTCTTCTTTTCTTTTTTTTTTCTTCTTTTTTTTCGATTTTTCTCTTCTTTCTTTTTTTTCTTCTTTTCTTGGTTTTCTTCTTCTTTTCTTTTTTTTTCTTATTTCCTTTTTTTTTTAACTTTTCTTTTTTTTTTACTTCTTTTTTTTCAATTTTCCTGTTTGCTTCTGTCGACGGGAATTTAGATCATGTTTTACGATGTGTGATATTCCTGAATGACTAAACGTAAATAAACAATGACACGTCTGTGAATTTATTTCACAACTGAAACTGTCAATATCGCAATAAAGCCACATCTTTTTTTCTTCTTTCTTCATTCCTTTCCTAAATATTTGCCAATAAAGAATATCGATTTAATTGGAAAATACCAGTGAAATAACGAACGAAACAAACTCGATACTTAAAAGCATTTCCCACTTTGAAAATAACTCCACAGAAAAATAGGAGTAATCAGATAATTGAATTTTCCATCTTTTTTTCTTTTTAACTTTTTATCATAAACAAGTTGATTCCTCAAGACGATAAGCAGGAGAAAATCACTTCGAATTCAACAATTTGAACCAACATTTTGATTTGCATTCTTGTATCATAAACAATTTGATGACTCAAGAATCAAAAGTAAATCACTTAAAATTCAAAAATTGGAGCCAACATTTTGATTTGTATTCTTGTATTATAAGCAAGTCTATGACTCAAGAATCAAAGGCAAATCATTAAAATTCTAAAATTTGAACCAACATTTGAATATGTATTCTTGTATCGAAAACAAGTCGATATCTCAAGAATCAAAAGTAAATCACTTCGAATTAAAAAATTAGAATCAACGTTTTAATTTGCATTTTTATATCATAAACAAGTCGATAACTCAAGAATAAAAAATAAATCACCCAAAATCAAAAGATTTGAAACAACATTTGGATTTGGATTCTTGTATCAAAAACAAGCCGATAACTCAAGAATCAAAAAATATTTTTCAAATTCAAGTCTGAAACAACTTTTTGAATTTGATTTATTTATCATAAACAGGTTTTAATGCTACCACAACCTCTTTGTATCTCTTCAACTTAAAAAAAAACTTTAAAAATTCGGTGGCATTACTTTTGAAATGACCCTCGTTTTAGTCGAACACAAAATCAAGTTAGGCACTTGGCCAGTTTTACGTGCATGGAAAGAATAAAATAAGAGGAAGTATAATAGGGTAAAATGTAGTCTTTACTTAATATAATGATAAAATGACCTAATTCAATATAAATATGGCCGTCGTGTTAAATGTAAAAATCTTACTCAAGAAACGTTAATTTGTGTTCTGGGCTTTAGCATCAATCGCGTCAGTGCACAGACAAGTACAAAAATAGCAACATTATAGATATAGCATAGTTTCGCCAAAGGCCAAATAATGAATCCAACTATGGCTGATAAAAGAATGGTTGAAAAATGGAAAGAAAAGGAAACACTAAATTCTTTGCCAAAATGTAACTCAGACAAAATACGTATATTCACACTATTTTGCATTTTCAATCCTTAATTGGTTCCCTTAGTTTTCAGGTTTGGTCTGATTGTGTTTACCAATTATCAACCATTAGTGGTTATTAAAGATCACATAGGTTTTATGGGGAAGTTTTATTTTATTTTTATTTTGGATTACTTTTGTGGCGCAATTTTGGTTTGATAAGTGTGTTGGTTGTCTGAACTGTTTTTGTATCAGGTGAATATAGTATGATGTCGGTTGGGATTTATTCACTTAGGTGGTGATCGTGATGATTTTTGGTTTCGAGGTTCTTAAATAGTATTGTGGTTTTAATATTTTGTTGTAATCACTGAATAGGGCAAGTTGTTTTTATTTGAGAAAGTAGGTTTATAACTCTAAGAAAGGATTTTAGTTTAATTAGTTTTTTGTTCTGTTAAAAAGATCTTTGGGTTTAGACTCGTGGTAGTACTTATTTCGATATTTTCAAGTTCTCGTGGACGTTATTCCATTAAATTAGGACGCAAAATATATCCATCTGTCTGTCTGTCTGTCTATCTATATATCTATCTATCTAGCATATTTCTGGCATAGCATATTTCTTTGCAGCGAGGTTGGAGCAGTGGAAAAAGTTCAGTTTCTGGAATTGTATTACACGAGTTCAAATCCGAGTCAAAAACCACTACATTCACTTTCAGCTGTCTCGGGCAGATGAGGCTGGTTAACTTGGGAAAGTAATTTATCTTGCTGAAGGGCAACACTGATTACAAAAGCCTAGGGATGAGCTCATAAAAATGACCTTCTGCCTAACTTGGGTTGATTCTCGACCAAGTAAATATAATATTTCTGGCATAGCTTGTAATCTAAATTAGCTAGTACTGTACACCAATGCTAAGAGTGTTCATAATTGAAGAGGCATTACTTTTGGAAACATTTTTTATAAATGAAATTGAATGAAAAATAAAACGAAAAAAAAATTGTTATTCTTATTTTTATTTTTCATTCAATTTCATTTATGAATGAGAAAAATAAAGCGAAGAAAACATTTTTTTAATAATAAACCGCAAAGAAATATTTTTCATTCAATTTCATTTATGAAAGAAAAATAAAGCGAAAAAAGCATTTTTTAAGAATAAACATAAAAAAAAATTTTTTTCGGTTTATTTTTCATTAAATTTCATTTATAAGAAATTTTTCCAAAAGTATATATAAAAGAGAATATAAAAAAAAAACAGTTATTAAAACCTCTTCTGTTATTATCTTGAAGTTATTTCAGAATCCAGTCCATGAACGTTATGCCTATGCTTTCCTATGTCCTATGTCCCTGACCCCCCCATTCCTTCCCCTGATGTTTCGGAAGTGCATTTATGTTTAGGACCTTACGCATGCATGACTTAGGCTCTCCGAACAATTTCGGATTCTTCCAATGAAAAGAAAGGTGTCCGGTCGGTTTTGCGCCATTTTTTCGAATTAACTTTCATCGGAGCGTCATCGTTTTATGCGAATCAGAAAGAAGCGGGAAGCATTTGGAGCGGAAGACGTTATCATTTAAGCCAATCATTTTGGCATGAAGGAAAAAGAGGAAGAAGAAGAAGAAGAAGAAGAAGAAAGATAAGAAGAAAAAGAAGGGGGGAGAAAAAAGAAGGGACAGAAGAAAGAAGAAGGGACAGGAGAAGGAACAAGAAGAAGGGAAGAGGGAGAAGGAGAAGAAAAAGAAGAAGAAGAAGAAGAAGAAGAAGAAGAAGAATGGAAGAGGAGGAAGTAGAAGAAAGAGAAGAAGAAAAAGAAGGGGGGAGAAAAAAGAAGGGACAGGAGAAAGAAGAAGGGACAGGAGAAGGAACAAGAAGAAGGGAAGAGGGAGAAGGAGAAAAAGAAGAAAAAGAAGAAGAAGAAGAAGAAGAAGAATGGAAGAGGAGGAAGTAGAAGTAGAAGAAGAAGAAGGAAAAGGAGAAGGGGAGGAGAAAGAAGAAGGGACATGAGAAAGAAGAAGAAGAAGAAATGGAGAGGAGGAAGTAGAAGAAAAAGAAGAGAGAGAAGAAGGAGAAGAAGAAGAAGAAGAAGGGGAGTAAAAAGAATAAGGGACAGGAGGATGAAGATGAAGAAGAAGAAGAAGAAGAAGAAAAAGAAAAAGAAAAAGAAAAAGAAGAAAAAATGGTAGTAGGAAGAAAAAAACGTAGAATAAGCAGGATACATAGAAGGGGTCGAAGAACAACAACAACAACAACAAGATAAAAGAAGAAGGAGATGGAGGAGAAGATGGGGAGGAGGAGAAAGGGTGATAAGAAGAAAGAAGCAGAAGAAAAAGAAGAAGAAAGAGACGGAGAAGAAGAAGAAGAAGAAGAAGAAGAAGAAGAAGAAATAAGAAGAAGCAGAAGAAGATATGGGAGTAGGAACAAAAATATTGTAGAAAAAGCAGAAGACAGAAAAGATGTCGAAGAATAAAATATGGTAAAAAAGAAGAAGAAAAGGAAGACAAAGAGGGTGAAGTAGAAGAAAGCAGAGGAAGAAAGAGGAAAGAAGAAAAAGAAGAAGATGAAAAAGAAGAATGAAAAAACGAAATGGACGTCAATATGCGTAAATAATGAAAAAAAATGCCAGGAGGGGAAGAAAAAATATGGTAAAAATATGGTAAAAAAGAAGAAGAAGAAAAAGAAGAAGAAGAAGAAAGCAGAGGAAGAAAGAGGAAAGAAGAAGAAAAAGAAGAATGAAAAAAACGAAATGGACGTTAATATGCGTAAATAATGAAAAAAATGCCAGGAGGGGAAGAAAAAATAGAAGAGGATAATTGAGCAAAGATATCGAGGTTCGTGGGGAGATGGAGGAGAACTATAATTTGGGTTCATAAAATAAAAATAAGAACGGAAAGAGAGGACGAGAGAAGGAAATGGGGGGGAATAGAAAGAGGAAAAGAAAGAAGGAAATATAAAAGAAAAAAGAAGAAAAGAAAAAAGAAAGAAAGGACGAAAGAACGAATAAATAAATAAAAAAGAACGAAATGAACAAAAAAGAAAGAAGGAGGCCAAGAAAAAGTATAAAAGGTAAAAGAAAGACAGAAAAAAGACAAAAAAAGGGGAAAGACGGAAATAAAAAAATTCAAAAGTAAAAATGGAAGAAAGAGAAAAAAACAAAGAAACTGAAGGAAACGAATGAAGGAAAGGGGGAATAAAGAGAAAGGGAAAGTAAGAGTAAGAGAGAAAAAAAGAAAGAAAAGAAGAAAGAAAGAATTGAAGGGAGAGAAAAAACGAAAAAGAAAAGAAAATAAAGAAAAAAGAAGCCACTCCAACAAAAAAGAAAAAATTTAAAAGAAAAAGTAAAATGTAAGAAAATACTAAATTAAAAAAAGAAAGATGAAAAACCAAAACCAAAAAAAAGAAATTTTCATAACAGCTATTAAAAAATAAATAACTATTTTTTATATATATTCATCCTAATTCCAATTTTTCTTATCTTTTAATACATACACCAATAGAATCAAGTAGTTTTATATATAGTAGCAATAGCTATTGGAAATATTTCGCTATTTTGATTGAATATCTTTGTTCATTGTAATTGCAAGTGTTCTTGTCTTTTAATAGATACACCAATGAAATTCTTTTATACATAATAACAATAGCTGTTGGAAATATTTCGCTATGTTTTAATGAATATCATTATTCATTGGAATCGTAATTTTTCTTTTCTTCTAAAAAATACCCTAATGGAATTAAATCTTTTTATACATAGTAGTAATAGCTATTGGAAATATTTCGCTAATGTGAATAAATATCAATATTCATTGGAATCGTAAGTTTTCTTTTCTTCTAAAACATACCCCAATTGAATCAAATCTTTTTATACCTAGTAGCAATAGCTATTGGAAATATTTTGCTATTTTTAATAAATATCATTATTCATTGGAATCGCAAGATTTTTATTACCTTTTAATACATGCACCCATGGAATCAATTCCTCTTATACTTAGTAGTAATAGCTATTTGAAATAGACATTATTATTCATTGGTATTGCAAGTTTTCACATATTTTGTTATATACAACAATGGAATTAAGTCTTCTCACAAAAAATTGTCATCGCGTTTATTCTAGAACAACGCCATTAAGAAGATACAGAATCATTTCATGCCACCTTTTCATATTTTCTATTATTATTTGAGAGATACTGTATCACTCGGTATCAGCTTCACGCCGCTAGTGTTGTTGTAGCATATTATTTTTGCTTTCCTTTTTTATGCTAAGTGTTACTTTTAAACAGTTCATTTGATCATACGAAATCATGATTAAAGCTGTTAACTTAGTATTGACTGTTCAGTATGTAGGCTGCAGAACCAATGGTCTATATCACTAGATCTTTTCATTCTGTGGGGCAAACGAATGCCGATACTCCCCCAAACATCATATCATAGCTTGAGAGCCCAAAGGTCTATCACTATAAATTTGTTTCTATCCAGTTACCAACACTTAAAGTGGAAGAAACAAATTATGCCATCAAATTTCAATACTTCCGTGAACATCATACTATAGGCTATGGGCTCAAATGCCTATATTACTCTAGATTTTTCATTCGTTGACTTACACTAATGTAGAACAAGCAAAATAGGCAATCGAATGCCAATACTTAACTTAACATCATACTATACGCTATGGGATCAAAGATCTATTTTGCCTTTGACCTTTTCATTCTGCAGCCTACACTTAGGGTAGAAGAAACAAAATAGGCAATTAAATGCTAATAATCCCGCAACATCACACTTTAGGCTTTAGGCCTAAAGGTCTATATCATTCTAGATTTTTTATTCTGTGACCCAAGCTTAAGGTGAAAACAATCAAATGAATACCAAACCTCCTCTAAACGTCATACTGGTTATCTCAAGCGCAGATGTTGTTCATTTGTGAGAAATTCATAGTAACAACACAATCTTCAATAAAACAATATTTGATGGCAATGAATATTGTCAAAGTTAATAAAAAACTAATTTGTAATTGGTCATATTTTGGAACAAAGCCATAAAAAATTTCAGCATCCAATTTTTAGATTAAGGTTGATATAACGAATCAATAAATCCAACTAAGTTTTGCTTGGGAAAAGTTAGCGATAAAATTTCTAAAGATTTTAAACATGTTTTCATTTTGTTTTGTTTTTGTTGTATTTTTTCAAAAAATTACTTTTTATTCTCTCTTATTCTTTCTGTTTTTTCTCATATAAATACACATTTTTCCTCACTTCTTTTCCACAAAAACTCTTCCAACATTTAAACAACGCATCTCACAATCTGACAACTTTTTTCATATTGATGTAAAAAAAAAAGAAAATTCCAACTTTCAATCAGATAACAATAAAATCCTACTTGAAAACTCTGACATACATACTAGTACATATACTCGACAATCAATCACTATAAAACACCTGTCTTAAAACTATCCAACATTAGACGAGAAAAAAATATTTTCCATACCCTAATTAGGAAACGCTAATCTCCTTCAAAGTATGCCCCTTGTGTTTGCACACACTTAGACCACCGATCCTTCCAATGCTGGAAACACCTCTGTACAAACATATTTTTAAATTTTCGGCTAGAAACAAAACATGTTTATTAGAAAACCTACTGGTTGTTAATGGGTTAAAATACACAATTATTAGTTATCTTTAGCTGGGTAGTCCGGTTCCTTCTAGTTGGTAACCTTATATACAAATATACACAAAAACCTATAATGTGTATTAGATAAGTTTCTAATTGATTTGACCTTTTAACTTTTTACTGCTTTCATTACAAAGCCTTATTACGCAGTGTCACCTTTCCATTATTAGAATTACCAAATATCTGAATCGCGAAATAAAACAGAGCAAACAAACCTTGTTTTGGTGAAACAAGCAAGTTTTCTCGTATTCAGGTGAGGCCGACTTAGTCCCTCCTCCCTACGCGAGAAACCCTAGAATTAACTGAGATTCCAATATTAAAAGATTTTTCTTGCTAATCGATTTTGTAACGAATAAAAAAAAAGAAGAAAAATTATTTCTTTCGTTTATTCTAGTTTCCGTTCATTTCTAAGGCTTTTTTCTTTGATTTCTATTTTTGTGTTTGACTCTTTCGGGCATATTTTTCTTTCTTTCTTTCTTTTCGCTTTTTCAGAGTGGTAGAAGGGTTAATATTTTCTAACCTTTATTTTCTTCGTCTATTAATACAAGAATTGCGACACTTTGACTCAAAAGCTTGGTCTCTGGATTCGTATTAAACGAGTTCAAATCCCAGTCAAAACCATTGCATTCACTTTCAGCCATTTCGGGCAGATGAGGCTTGTTAACTCCGGAGAGTAACTCATCTAGGTGAAGGGCAACACTTACTGCAAAAGCCCAGGGATATAATGAGCACATAGAAATGACCTTGTGCCTAACTTAGGTTGGTGCATGACAAAGAAGATATATAATCTAGGTGAAGGGCAACACTGATTACAAAAGGTCCAGGGATATAATGAGCACATAAATATGTCCTTGTGCCTAACTGGGATTGGTGCCCGACCAAGTAGATATATCACATAGGTGAAGAGCAACACTGATTATGAAAAGCCCAGGGATATAATGAGCACATAAAAATGTCCTTGTGCTTAACTTGGATTGGTGCTCTACCAAGTAGATATATCATATAGGCGAAGAGCAACATTGATAACAAAAGCCCAGGAATATAATGAGCACATAAAAATGTCGTTGTGCCTAACTTGGGTTGGTGCTCAACCAAGTAAATATATCTAAACGACATGATAAAAAAATTCCGATATTTTCAAAGAAAAATCAATATTTCAAAATGAAACACGGTTTACTTTTAGCTAATTATTCTAAAGGGCGAAAGAATATTAAAGGCAAAAAGGAAACCGAAATTCTTTTGTTGTATTGAAGTGACCTTTTTAATTTTAAGATCAAACGCTTTCTCTTCTCTTCTCTTCTCTTCTCTTCTCTTCTCTTTTCTTCTCTTCTCTTCTCTTCTCTTCTCTTCACTTCTCTTTTCTTCTCTTCTCTTCTCTTCACTTCTCTTTTCTTATCCTCTCCTCTCCTCTATTCTCTTCTCTTCTCTTCTCTTTCTTTCTCTTCTCTTTTCCTTTCTTCTCTTATCTTCTCCTCTCTTCTCCTTTCCACTCTTCTCTTCTCTTCTATTCTCTTCTCTCTTCTCTTCTCTTCTCTTCTCTTCTCTCTCTCTCTCCCTCTGCCTTCCTCTGTATACTCTGCCTTACCCTCTCTCTCTCCCTTCCTCTCTCTCCTTCCCTCTCCTCCCTCTGCCTTCCTCTTTCTTTCTCTCTCTCTATTTCTCTCTCATCTCTCTCTCCCTCTGCCTTCCTCTCTCTCTCTTTCTCTCTCTCCTCCTCCCTCTTTCTCCCCATGCCTGCTCTCTCTCCCCCTGCCTCTTCTCTCTACTTCTGCCTTCCTCTCTCTCTCTCCCTCTCTCTATCTATCTATCTCTATATATCTCTCTCTGTCCCAAAAATGTTCACCTGAGCTTTGGTAATTACCTCTCTGGCAATTATTGTATAATAATCTCCTTATAGAAATTGATGGAATACAAAAGGAAGGAAGGGAGGGAAGGGAGGGAGGGAGGGAAGGGAGGAAGGAAGGGAAGGAAGGGAGGGAGGGAGGGAGGGAGGGAAGGAAGGGAGGGACGGAAGGGAAGGAAGGGAGGGAAGTGAGGGAAGGAGGGAGAAAAGAAGAAAGGAAGAGAGGAAGGAAGGGAGGG
>JAYKTE010461307.1:0-10230 GCA_036873565.1 Xipholeptos notoides | reverse complement strand
TGGAGAAGGAAGCGAGAGGAAGGTGGAGAAGGAAGGGAGAAGAGGTGTAAGAGTGGCTGAAGGAAGAGGGGGAAGGGAGTGGGATGCTCAAAGGCTAAGACTCCTGGAAGAAAAGTGTAAGAGCATGCATGAAGGAGGGGTGGGTTGGAGAAAGAACTATTGAAATCAATAATAATAATAATTGATTTTGGAAGCAATTGGAAATACACATACCCAATACCCATTCCCCCCACAGTCATTTTTTTTTTAGCATGTAGGGTCAGTTTGTTGGAGGCACAGGTCCCTTTCTCTTTTTTTCTTTTTTTTTATTAATTAAGGTCGATGTGAAAAAGGACAACATTTTTCCGGGGTAAACAAAACAGAGGAAGAGAGGGGGTATAAAGATTTGAGAGAGACAGTGTGGTTGGTAAAAGGTCACCAAGTTGACCTTAACTGGTTGGCCAATTTTCTAAGGGCAGGTGGTCTAGGTGGTCAGGTAGGCCAGGGCTTTTGGCAGGGAAGGCTGGGGGCAATCTTTTTATTATGAAAGAGAATTGAATCTCAGTCGAACAAAACAAGAGTTGTTCAAGAAACCTGAATTCATTTAACAATACAATCATTGGAGAGAAAACTGAATGCTCAATATCAAGGCTGTAAAAATCATTGAGAGCATGAAACCATCAACTACTATTCAGTGTAGCCATAAGAGATTGGATTCTGGTGATTGGAATTACTTACAAGAAATAAAGAATTTTTTGGGTTGTTTTAAATGAATTAATTAAAACGGTTTTACATTCCAGAAAAAGAATTGTTTTGTCTTTGAACTTTTAAGAGTTTTTTTTTTACTTATTGAATCTATAAAAAAAATTCCAATATATCATTTTTGTTTTATTTTGTCTTTTTTTGTTTGTTTTTTTTTCTTCATCCAAATTCATCTTTTTTTATTAGAAATACAGCGTGTCTGAAAGTGTAGTATCCACTGAAATTAAAGGAAAAAAAAGAAAGAAAAAAGAGAAAGAAAGAAAAAAGGGAACAAAAGAAAGAAATGTCCCAACTTGTGAATGGAGAAAGAAAGAAAAGAAAACTCAATTTAGTTAAAGGAGATAGAGGTGGTGGTGCTGGGGGGAAAAAAGAAAAAGAAAAAAAAAAGAGAAAGAAAAGCAAATGGAAAGAAAGAAAAATAAAAGACAAAAGAAAAAAAAAGAGTAGAACTGATATTCAATAACAATAATAGGGATAATTCCAAGGAAAATTGTTGTCACTTTGATTTCCAAGAAAGCTACTGGTTGTTGAGAAAAAAAAAGAGAATATAATGGGCCACCTGGTGTGACATCATAATAATAATAATTATTATTATAAGAAGAATCCAAACCCCTACCATCATCATTAATTAAAAAAAAAACAACCCCTTACCTACCTGCCTAACCATCACATTTTTTTTCATTTTATTTAATTTTTGTTGTTGTCTATGTCTGTATGTGTGTGTGTGTGTGTGTGTGTTTTTCAAGTCCTCCAACTCAGCTGTATAAGTCCCTGCCTTTGCACAGCTTTTTGAATGAAACGTACAAGTTTTATCCGTAGTCCATTCCTCTAAATGTGCACATTGTAAGAGATGCATATACATATGTGTGTGTGTGTGTGTGTGTACATGTATATTTGTGTATGAGTGCGTGCGTGTGTGTGTGCGTCATATTGAAAATCCATCTAGTCTTATTCTTGTAAAGCTCTGTATTTATTATTAAGTTTCAGATGTAAACTGTTATTCGAAGGGTCTTCCAGCTGACGATTTCCACTACGAACTCGTTCAAAGTCTTTGCAGTCATTGCTGAAATTAAAAACAAAACGAGAAAAGCATAAACAAATTTCCCGTTATAAGAAGAAAAATAAAACCAACACAAAATTTCAAGAAAAGATAGATAAAACAAAATAGATCTAAAATCAATAAGTGTCAATTTAGGACACCTGATGAAGGCTGAAGGGGGTGCGGATGAAACATTGTGAAAGAGAAAATATATGGATGAGGAGAATAGTCAGATTAGTACATTTAGAATTTATCATACCTCATCTCAAGGATTTCGAAATATACAATGAGAAACACTTAAAAAAAATCAAAGTCAGAATTATTATTATTATTTATATATTAATAGAATAGCGTGTGTGTTCGTTAGTTCTTTTGTGTGTCACACTTATATTAAAAGCAACCTTACCCGCCCCTTATCTTTTGAAAATCATTAAAAACAATCTCTTTAAAAATATTTTCAAAACAGTTAACTGTTTCAAATTGGCTATTTCATTTTATAATTTAAAAAAGAGTTATGTTGAGAGGAGGCAGTAAGTTTTTTAAACTATGATGAAAACTCTAAAACAAATTTCTAAGCAATTAATTTGTCTAAATTTAAGAATGTTAAATTCGCTTTCTGATATTTCAACTACTGTAGAATTTCCACAGGTTCTGCAAGTTATTATCTAGCTATCGATCTTCCTTCTTGTTATTTTCACAAGGTTTGGGGGAAGCAAGAATGGGGGTGAAGTGATGGAAGGAAGGAAGAATCAGTGATGGTCAATGCAGAATTTAAGGTTTGGCAGTTTTAAATCTGGTGACACCAGTTTGTAAGATAAGTCAGGAAGAAGTCAGGAGGTCAACCTTCAGATTCCGACAACCAAGAATTTTTAATTTGATGATGAAAACGTGACAACTCTAATGTGGAGCAAAAACTTTGAGACCGAGAAGATCATTCAACTCACATTTTTCTCTAAAAAGCTTGAAAAGGGATGGAAATTGGATGGTTTTGGATAGACACCTCCTTCACAAACTTTCCAAAAATAAAGATGTTTGAATCTTCATTAAGTTAATACAATTCCAGAGTCCAAACTTATACCTAGCTCCACCTTTCATTACCTGGATATATAACGTTTTTACACATCAACTTGTCTACTGACTCCTAAAATACTGCCAGAATATATTTTCATTCTATAAATTCATTCTGTTGACAGTTTTAAAAAATAGGTCAATCTAGTCACCAACACCAACTTAAAGATTCAAACACATAATGCTTGATAATTATGCAACAACCCAATATTTACTAAGAAAGACTTAAAAAGTTTTTCTTAAATTTTTCAAAAATTATAAATCTTGAATCAAATTCAGTTTTGATTTTTTTTTTTTTTCCCCCTCATAATTTTTAGAATTTTTGTTTTAAAACTAAATATTGCTCTTTTTGTTTTAGCTAACCTACTCTAACTCTTTCACTGATTCTTCCTTCCTTCTCTCTGTCTCTCTCTTCCCCCCCATTCTTCCTTCCTTCCCCTAACCTTTGTGAAAATAAGTTTAGAAGAACTTTAGTTGATCAAAAATGTGGTGCAATAGACAACAACTATGGAAGGCAGTGGTTGCTAGGAATACAATTACAAGACCCAGAATTCCTACCTATTGTCACAGTTAATCACCTGACGAAGGCCAGCAGATAAGTTGGCCGAAATGTAGTAAAAAACAACAACTATATATGATGAGGACAACAGTCCACAAAAAGAAATTAATAAATCGACCTAAAGAAGAGTTTTAGATTTTGGTCCTTAGAAGTCATGTCAACTCGACCGTAACATTTTATTGTTGTTGTGTCGCCAAACTTCTCCATTCCTAGATTATCATCTTTAGTTTTGAGTACAACCAGCCACCCATCCCCCCCACCCCCAACTCTCCAAGATGATCCATGCCCAACTTACATTTCACTAACTGGGGGTCCTCCAAGGCTTGGAAAGTCCACTTCACAGTGAATATTTGGAGCTTCTTTCTTAGAGTTTCGTATTCTTGCCATCCTAGCTTCTGTTGGAGTCTTGCTAGAATTATGTCCCCGTTGGGCAGGGGGAACGTAACGTCCAACTGTTTTAGGAGTTTCTTCACTTGGACAAGGTTCTTCCTCTAGGAAGGGAAAAAAAAGAAA
This sequence comes from Xipholeptos notoides, assembly GCA_036873565.1. Taxonomy (NCBI): domain Eukaryota; kingdom Metazoa; phylum Mollusca; class Cephalopoda; family Idiosepiidae; genus Xipholeptos; species Xipholeptos notoides. The sequence goes on along the minus strand of JAYKTE010461307.1, from coordinate 6,310 downwards.
ATATTTGTTAAATAAAACTTTGTTTTAAAATAATCCAGTTTAAAGAAAACTATTTACAAAACTAAACCAAATATTTGACAATTTGAAAAAAAATTGTCTTGTCTGAAAATTCATTGTTTTTTAGAGGAACTATTAACAAAGACAGTAACTTAGTAAAAACAATAGAATCATTAGACAGTGTTATATTAAGTACAAGTTTATAGTTATATTTTACAAGAAAAAGATAAATGACATGGTTATTGTGATTGAGTTAAATTCCAATTACCTTTCATTTATTGATATATAATGTTCCTTCTAGGATATTTAATGCTGGATCTTTTGCTTTGTAAGAATTATCTGAAAGCAATTTATTTAAGTCTGATAACAATAGTCAAACACTAATAATTTTTGTGTAAGAGATGAATTATTATAACATCTTTGAATATTTTTTTTTCTATCTTTTAATTCGGGGGTTCCTTATTTTTTACCTTTTATCACTTGTGTTTGTGGTGTTCCAACAACCCCTGCTGCAGGAAGCGGCGTCCCCGTTTTATTCCAAGGTCCAATATTACTTTCACGTTTTTCTCCATTTTCATCTACTTCATCATTATCAGCATTTAGGTCATTATCGCCATCGTAGTCCTCATCAGACCTGTGAGAAAAAAAAGTTTAATAAGAGGAAGGCAAAAAAAAGTTTTTTCCCAAGACAAACAACTTTTAATTGTTTCTAAAAAGAAAATAAAAATTCTGGTTCCTTCGCATACATCAAATAAATCCAACATTATTTATTATCCATATCATTGGAGATTTTGATTGAAATAAAAAGTATTCATAAAAAAAAATAAAAATATTTTCTTAAAGCATCTCTATATTGATACACTAGTGCATGTGTGTGTCACAATAGGAACAAATCACCTTTCTCAAGTGACTTAACTCAGACATAAAAGTTATAAAACTTGTTATAGATCTTTACTTCCTCAGTGTAGTTACACAGTTTTATCTGCCTCCATCATCATCATTCCTTGCATCAACTTTGTCTTCTGAAATTTCTTCTTCAGTACATTGTTCTACACTATTTTTCTAGGCTGGACATTGTTGTGGATCTTTTATGTACTTGACTAGAGTATCATGTCATTTCCATGGGTCCAGCTAGTATCTATTAAAGTAGAATTGGATTACTCAAAACTCTTTTCATTTGATATCAGACTGTGAGATTTCTTCAAAATCCAATTGAAGACATTTAAGTAAAAAGCTTTGAATTGTATAACAGTAGAAGAAATTCTAATTAGGTTTCTTTGTTTATTGATATATAACTTTTCTTCTATGATATTTATAATGATGGATCAGTTGCTTTGTAAGAATTATCTGAAAGCAATTCTGATAATCCTAAACAAACACTAATAGTATTTGTATAAGAGAAAAAATTTTATAAGTAGTGTTGGAACGATTCCTAAATTTTTTCCAATTCTGATACAGATTCCAAGAAAATGTTCATTAACGATTCCGATACCGCGTTTTTTTTTCCACTATGTGATGGAGCAAATTCATTACGATTATCTTTGAAATAATGAATAAACTTCTTATACATCATATTAAATACATCATAAAAAGTTCCAAGATGTTTTTATCCTAAATTTCTAACGGTATTAATCTCACTTCAAAAAAGAAAAAAAAGTATTGTTATTAGTTCAAATAACTAAAAGATTTAAGAGAATCGTAAATATTTCTTTAACGATGCGATTCCAATCCCGATACCCAGAAAAATACACAATTCTTACAATTCTAACGATTAATGATTCTGGGAATCGTCCCATCACTAGTAATAAGAGTAGAAGAAATTTTAATTAGTGATTCTTTGTTTACTGATATATAATATTGTGTTTAGTATTAATTAATCCTGGAGATTAAAATAGTCTTACTTTATTTGTAGATTTTGTATCCTTAATCCTGAATAATCCTTTTCTGTTTCTTGTTCATAATCATTCCATTCTTGGTCTTCCTAAAATAGAAAACAAAATTCTTTTAACTTTTGTGAATAGACAAGAAAATTTAGATCAGAAAAATAAAATAAATCTTAAAGCTTCAGAGTTGTTGGTGTTGCTACTTTGATATAGTTTCACGATATGGAGCCTTGAAGAGGATATCTATTTGGTCAAGCACAAGGCCAGTTTTACATGCTCATTATATCCACAGACTTTTTGTAATCAGTGTCATCCTTCACCTAAATGGGTTACTCTCAGTGAGTCGAGTCTCATCTGCCCGAGGCAGCAGAAAGTGAATGCGATGGTTTTGACTGTGATTTGAAATCATATATGATTCCAGAGTTCAAGCTTTTACCACTGCTCCGCTTTTGCTGCAAGAGGGTGTATTTGCGCTAATATTAGTGAACAAGAAAGGAATCTAAATAAGAATACAATTACGTCAGTGTGTCGGATAAATATGATGTATGAAAGAATAAATATTAGGGGGAAGAAAGCAATACACAAGGCATGTGTATCGTTTGTAATACATTTGGGTGTTGCATTTAGTCAAAGAGTTTAAAAATATATAAATACAACAAAATGAAAATGATGAAAGAGTATAAATGCAAAACATCATGCATTTAGGCATCTCCAAGCTAGGGAGAGAAGAGGTGTGAGGATGAGAAAGAGTGGGGAGAGAGAAAATGCAAGAAGAAAGCATAGAAAACAGCATGCAAGCTAAAAAGATCCTATTGTATTACATCCAAATAATGAGGGTGGAACATTTTGACAAAGAAAGTCGATATTAGAAAATTGACAGAGTCTTGTTAAGGGGCTTCCACCAGGCTCACTTTCCACAATAAATTTGTGAAGCTTGATATTGTTTGAAGGGCCATTTTATTTCAGATAAAAACGGTCCTCATTCCAAGATATAATAAAAATTAAAATTGCCTTTTATAAAAGAAAAAGAAAATTGAAATTAATCCAAATGGTAACAAACCCAATGAGTTTTGTTTTGAAGGTAAGGCTGTTTCATTGGTTTAAGCATCATTTTAAAGTTCTTTGTTCTACTGAAATAATATAATGGTGTGGCTCTCAACTATGGGGCAAAAGTAAATTGGGGTCTCTAATTTTTGATCAAGCATGTTGGGAGATATTTTTTGTGCGATGCTAAATAGATTTGATGACCAAGTTTTTTGGGCGATGTTGAGTTGTTTAGAATGTTGGTTACTTGTCATCCGGTTGAGTTAAAGGTTGGTAAGGAGCAAACGGATGCTAGGGGTCACCAAGTGCATCACACTGAATGTTTCCTGGTCTGTGGTCTCCCATTCTAGACAAGACAGGACCATATGACGAGCGATAAGGGGCACGTGCCTCTTTCCTGCTTTGAAGAGCTAAAGAGATCCACAACCCACAAGAGAGTGACCAGTATGCAATAGAAAAAAAAAAGAAAATATTTTAATTGAAATAATCCAGTCATTATTAATCCTTGTGGATTATCAAGGTGATATGCTTATATCTATTAAAGTTTTAGAGCATAACATAAGGGTGGGTGCTGTACAAGGGGAAAACTCTGAAAGAGAAATGCCACAGCTTCATGCTTCAAGACTGAAATGGTCAGACAACTTATCAGAAAGCATGTAAATCTGACCTTGTTTTGCAGCTTTTTGGAGATTCTTATCGATATTCAAACTATTTGGCCTTTTAGTTTATTTGTTTTCATGAAAACATTTTGGCTGATGCACCTTTCGACCTTCTTCAGATATCATTTGTTTCATCTGGAAGATTTAATTTGAAAAAGATTCACCCCCTCCCAGTTATCTGTCATAGAAAACAATTCGTTTTTAAGAGTGCTACAGGATTATTACACTCACAAGATTCCAGCATTTCAGGACTTTTCCCAAATTATTTGAAAAAAATTCCCTGATTACAAATACAGTTTTTTCAAAAGACAACATCAGGTAATCCTGACATCAAATATCCCGAATAACTGACTGAAAGGATGTAATATATATTTATATATTTATTAGTGATGGGACGATAACTTGGAATCAGAATCATTAATCGTGTATTTTTGGGGGAATCGGAATCGCATATAAATAAATACCTTAGATTTACAATTCTTTCATTACGATTCTCTTGAATTTTTTAGTTAATCGTTAATCGGAATCATTAATCAACATTTTCCTGGAATCGGAATTGGTATCGGACAAAATTTAGGAATAGTCTCAAACACATGATTTTATAAACCAATACACTGTGCGTTTCACTGTTTAAATATGATACAATATTGATCTAATTATATATCTATATATATGTATTCAGTATATTTAGGCAGCAGTTGATATACTTGATTAAAAAAGATGCAGTTTTCCTCAATGAATGATTAAAAATTAAATTTGCATCTTGATTAAACAAACATCTTTAAATATTAATATATGGTGACTGTCACTTTACAGAAGATAGCCAACCCTCACAGCATGTCCGAATGCGAATGAGTCCGCATATGGTTCCATAGCCCCGTCCCATTCTGCATAGTTTGCCACATAACATGGAAAAGAGTTTTAGTCTGATGACCGCTCAACCGAGAAACTAACAGTTACCAAAGGTTGTTGACTGCGTCTACACTTATCTACTATATATATGTGTGTGTGTGTGTGTATATGTGTGTAAGAGGGAAATTATTGATTGACAAACCTTTAAGATGAGGAATAAATTGGATTGGCGGTTCTGAAAAAAAAAAAAAAGGTTTTCATTAGAATATGAAGACAAAAATTAATGTTTTGAAAAAGAAATTTTATTTCAATCAAAAGTATTAATACTTAACAGATATATAGTCTGCTGCTGCACACACAAACAATAACAAAATTGATCTTAACAAAAAATGTGGTTTAAAATACAGAATCTATACTATATAAAAAAAATGCAGTTTAAAATTCATAATCTATACTATATAACAAAGACTGTAAACAAATTGAATTTAGGGAGGTAAATAAACGAGTTGAATTTATGGAGGTAAATAAACAAATTAAGGTAAGTATGTAAACAAATTAAATTTAGGGAAGTAAATTTCTTTTTGTTTTGACTAATTCCAACCCTAAGCAGACCCTAATATCCCTAAAAATCAACATTAGAAATGGGAGTTTAAATGGGTTTTTATACGATGCTGATCTTCACATTTACCATGAAAAGTAAGTCAGCTAAAGTTAGATACACACATAACCCAAACACTTTCTTATCCCAAGTTTGGATAATACACACCAATCACCACACACAAAGCTGGACAATACTTCTAGTAAAATAAAAGAGAATGAAGAAGGCCACTTTTACAAAAAAAAACACATAAAAGAATAATGAAATTTCTAGAATTATTTTCCTCTTATTTGTTTTTGGATGGGGAAGGATCTGGGATAGATAACCATGAATTTGATACCTACAACAAAACGGCATTTTACAGTTAAAACAACATAAAATGTATTATCTCCAACTCTCAAAGCCCCATGCATGCGTGTTGGCAGGGTAATGAAATTAAAATTAATTGTACTAAAGAGGATATATTTACTTGGTCAAGCAAGCACTAACCCAAGTAAGGCACAAGCTCATTTTTAAGTGCCCATTTAATTGTACTAAAGAAGAGCAGTTAAGCATGCAGACAATTTAAGTTAATTTTAATCATTTTACAGATAATTATTTTTTTATTTTTAGAGGAAATAATAATGACATAAAATAGACGAAATATATTTGAAGTGTTTGTATTTATTTCTTAAGAAAATGAAATCAATTGTTTCGTTGGTTAGAATGGAAACAATTATTTCATTCATCCCTCCGTTTCTCATTATCTCTCTTTCAAGCTATCTCTCTCACGTGATTATTTTTAAACCAAAACTACCAGTCAAGTCAAGTAAAAATGTTTTTTTATTCAAATAAAATTCATGCTTTTATTTTAAACAATAACTAATGAAATTCAATAGAAGGTTAATTTTTCTGGGTGACGGAATTCGGTATTTATTTGTAGGGAAGTGGGAGAGGGTGAGAGAGGCAAGGAAAGAGAGAGGGGAGCAAGGAAAGAGAGAGAGAGAGGGGAGCAAGGAAAGAGAGAGAGAGAGGGGAGCAAGGAAAGAGAGAGAGAGAGGGGAGCAACGAAAGAGAGAGAGGGGAGCAACGAAAGATAGAGAGAGAGGGGAGCAACGAAAGAGAGAGAGAGGGGGGAGCAACGAAAGAGAGAGAGACGGGGGAGCAACGAAAGAGAGAGAGGGGGGAGAAACGAAAGAGAGAGAGAGGGGCAAGGAACGGGAGAGAGAGAGGGGCAAGGAATGGGAGAGAGAGGGGGGCAAGGCATGGGAGCGAGGGAGAGGCAATGACTGGGAGAG
>JAYKTE010461196.1:0-10231 GCA_036873565.1 Xipholeptos notoides | reverse complement strand
TTCTCCCCCCCCCCCATTTTTCACTCTCTTCTTCTTATTTTTCTTCTTCTTCCTTCGTTTTTTCTTTTCGTTTTTTTAAATTTTTTAAATTTTTTTTAATCATTCATTTCTTTTCTCTCTCTTTTTTTCTTTTCCTTCAACATTTTTTTAAATTTCATTCCTTGTTTTGATATTCTTTTTCTTTCTTCTTTTTGGGTTTTATTCACACACACAAACAGACAGACACAGACAGACACACACACACACACACACACAGACACAAAGAAAAAACACACAACAACAGACACACACACACACACACAGACACACACAAAGAAAAAAAACTCACAGAGTAAAAAATTAACTCAACCACGTGTGTCCCCAAAAAAATCCATCTCCGCATTCACCCCTTACCAAACACGTTTGGGGGTCTTAAACGCGCGGACGTAGTAGTAAACGCTTCTCCAAAAAAAAAAAAAAGAAAGAAATGAGCCTACCAAATCCTATAAGACACGGGCAAAAATAACATTCTTCCTCAGAGAGACACAGAAAGACGGGGAGAGAGAGGAACGAATGCCTTTTGGTCTGGGGGTCAACACGGCAGACCACGTAAAGATTAACATTGATTGACTCTCTTTCTCTTACAAAAAATATTCCCTTTCTTTCTTTCTCTCTCAAACTTCTTTCTTCCCATCTTCATCTGTATACGGACTACTACTACATTTTTCAGGCAGGTCTCGTTGAAGAGTACCTTGATTCTCTTTTTCAGGATTTGCCTTTCTGTTTTCTCTTGTTTTCTAACAAGATTTTTTGTTGAGGGGTCCAGAGTTCTTATATACTCCCTAACTGTCCGAACTTTTTCGATCTACCTAGACCATCTTCAGGGTACTGGTGTTGCATTTTTATTAGTTGGTTTTCGTGCCTTTGTGTGTATGTGTGTGTGTCTGTGTGTGTGTGTGTGTGTGTGTGTGTGTGTGTGTGTGTGTGTGAAAGCGTGTGTGAGCATTAAAATATGTTTAGGATTCGGTGGCTGTTATCAAAGGCTATTTTGTTGAGTGGCGGATTTCTATTCTTAATGAGGACGGCTTCTAATATTATTACAAACTACATTTTTGTATAAGAAAATTATTCCTTGCTTTTAATAAAATAAACAAATGTTTATTTTACATTATTTGTAGTGTATTTTCTTTTTTTCAATTATTGTTGGGGGAACAACACGTTGAACACCCACAAATCGGCAACCTTCATGTGCACCCCCCCCCTCATTCTCTGAATAATTGTAACAGCAGATCAGATCCTATGCGAACGTTAAACGACGGATTTTGTAAGGATTTTGACACCAGACGTTGTTGGTGTGTGTTACTTTGGGCTACAATGGCTTGGAATGTCTAATCCCCACCCCCAACAATACAAGGCCCCCCCCCTTGACTTTCGCGATGGGTGGGTGTTGGGTGGGTGGGATACTTATGACATTCTTTTTTCTTTGTCTGTCTCAAGAACAAAAACATGTTGTCAAATGTTTTGAAGAAGAAGAAGAAGAAGAGAAGAAGAAGAAGAAGTAGAAGGAAAAGAAAAGAAGAAAACGAAGAAGTAGAAGGAAGAATGAATCGAGGTTGAAGAAGAAAAAATTAGAAGAAAAAAAAAGAAAAAGAATTTATGTATTGATTTATTAAATATAAACATTTTAAATATATTTTAAATATAATTAAGTATACAGAAAAAGGAGTTTATTTATTTATTCATTTTTGTGTTTTGCGGTATATCAACCTTTTTAGGTCATTTAATGCCGAGGACAATCATTTTGTAAACGTTACTTTTTGTCCACATTTAGTATTTTTGAATAACGCAATATGCACTAACCCGTAGCTGGAAGGAATTTGAGGATTCATACCTTTCCCCAGGGTATATGAACGCAAACGGAACGACTGGGATTCGAACTTGCGTACCACGATTTCACTAATCCAAGTGGACTTCCTCGAAAAATAAGTAGAAGATCAAATGAAGGAGGAGGAGGAGAAGAAGGAAAAAAAGAAGAAGGTGGAGTAGGATATATATTGGTCGAGCACGAACCCAAGTAAGGCACAAGGCCATTTTATGTGCTCATTATATGTCTGGGCTTTTCTAATCAATGTTGCCCTTCACCTAGATGTGTTATTCTCCCAAGTTAACGAGCCTCATCTGCAGGAGACAGCTGAAAGTTAATGCAATGGTTTTGAAGAGATTTGAACTCTGGAAACCAAGCTTTTAGCACAGCTGAAAGTTAATGCAATGGTTTTGAAGGGATTTGAACTCTGGAAACCAAGCTTTTAGCACAGCTGAAAGGTAGAAGTATGCTTCTCATCTCGACTAAGAGTTAAAAAAAACCAAAGAAATGGTTAAAAAACGAAAAGGCAAAAGAAAGAAAGAAAGGAAGGAAGGAAGAAAGAAAGAAAGAAAGGAAGAAAGGAAGAAAGAAAGCCAAATAATCACAAACATTCAAGATATTCCCCGAATTCCATCGTTCGTCGTTTTTTCTTTCCTTTTCTTTCTCCTTCTTTTCTTTTCTTTTCCCTTCTTCTCTTTTCTTTCCCCTTCTTTTCTTCCCCTTCTTCTCTTTCCCTCTCACGGGCCTTTTATTCGTCCAATTATAGCGAAGAATCAACCCAATGGCATATTTAGTCCAACGTATGCCAAGAGATTGAAGGGTTTTAAATAAGTTAACTCTTTGTCGGGATGAGAAGCATAAATTCTTCCTTTGAAACAAGATACGACATGAAATGCACGCATGATTGTATTTTCCAAGCGCAGGTTAAAGCCTGACTGAATCTTGCAAGGAATGGTTAGGGGTGGCTGCGGTGTGTACCTTACCCAGGTGCGAGTAGACCGGGTCGGCGGGGTAGACTAGACTATAGTTATATTTTTCAACGGCAGAGAAAGACAGAGTTCTTCCTTTCAAGAGTGGGGTATGGCAGGGCCGTGCCTAGCCGCCCTTCTCCAAAGATCCCGCAATTGCAGGGGCCCTAAGTTCCCTCGGGGCCGCAAGTTCCTCAGGAGCTCCTTGACTTCGCAGATCTTTTGTAAAGAAAAAAGAAAGAAAATAATAATTAAGATTAACTAAAAAATTATCATCATACTTGTATGTTGAAATATATATATATATATATATATATATCAACCCGTCCCGTCTCCCTCTGCGGGGAGGTGAAGTGAGGTGAACTTGAAGCAGTATAGGTAGTCGGACTTCGGAATCGTAATACGCGAGTTCGAATCCCTGTCGTTCCGTTTGCGTTCATATTCGGACTAATACCCTTGGGAAAGGTGGGGAAGTCAATTTGACACAGTGGATAGGCAATCGGACTTCGGAATCGTAGTACGCGAGTTTGAATCGCAGTTGTTTAGTTTACGTTCACATCTAGACTTATACCCTTGGGAAAAGGTATGAATACCCACTTCTTCCAACTAATCGAGCACTGACCCAAGTTCGGCACAAGGCCATTTTTATGTGCCATCCCTGGGCTTTTGTAATCAGTGTTACCCTTCACCTAGATGAATTACTCTCCCGAGTTAACGAGCCCCATCTGGCCGAGACAGCTGAAAGTGAATACAACGGTTTTCACTGGGATTTGAACTCGTGTACTACAAACTTTCGTGGCCTGAATCTTTGTGTTCTGCAAATTTCAGTCTGAATGCTCCCTTTTGCGTTCATTTTGATTTATGTTTTTTGTATTTCAAAGTTTTGAAGCCTTAGCAGCTAGCTATTATTATCCTGGCTTAAAACCTATTAGAAAGTATTCTTCAGGTCCACTAACCCACAAATGAAATTTCAAGAGTTTAGAGCCAAAATTGGAAGAGTAGTTTGGTAGAGATCGCATAGGTCAAATCTTTCAACTTTGACCCCTTACTAACTAAATTTCCGGGTAAAACCGATTAGAAATCTTGACCCTGGTCGGAATGAATACCCTTATGTGAAATTGTGTCCCAACGAGTGTGTATTTGGGATAAATCCCTTCATGTCAAGTTTCAAGTCAGTAGACAAAAAATTGACAGATGAGTTTGGTAGAAATAATCCACCCTTTCTTTCGGCCCCTCTGCATTCTCCCTCCCTCCCCCATCCCCCTCCAATTTACTCGGAATTGAAACTGACTTCCAAAGCTTCAACCTCTCTTTCTTTCTTTCGCTTTTCTTTTCCCTTTTAGATAAAAATATCATTTAATATTTTCAAACAACAATAAATTATTCTCAAAATAAAACTGAATTAATTTATTTATTCTTACCCCCCCCCTAAAGCCGTGTTGTCTGCACCCTCCCCCACCCCACCAAAAGAAAAACACCTTTAATGGCCTGTAGTGATATTTTACTGTAGTCAGAGTGACAAGTCTCCTTTGAGCTTCTTCTTCTTCTTAAATAGTAATAATAATAATATAATAATGATAATATAATAATGATAATAATGCTGTCTGTATAGGAGCCTTTTATATATATATATATATATATATATATATATATATAAGCAGATGTATGTTATTATTGTGCCGCCCCGCCCGCCGTGCCCGTGCGTGTCGGTAGTTTCACTTCAGTTTTTCTTTTATTTTTTTTTATCAAGATTTTAACTTAGGATTTATTTTGAAGAGAAATAAAAGCAGCGAAAAAGAGTCGTTCATTCAAAATGAAATCTTTTTATTTACTGGGAAAAAATAATTATGATAATAAAACGCTTAGTCATTAATGAATTTTGATTTTGCTTTCTATTGTCGCGAGTCGCATCTGTTTTTGTGTTGATTGACTATTTTATGTTTATGTTGTCTCTTACAATTTTGGGACTGTCTGTGGTGGTGTGGTGTGTGTATTTTATTTTTAGATAATTTTTAGTAAACAAACATTAAAGCATTTAAGCATTAATTCTCAAGTGGAAGTAATTTTTTTTTAGAAATAGCCACATTTGCGACAAAACTTAAAAACATATTTTAATTTTATCCAAAATTATATTTCTAAAACACAAAAAGAAAGTGGTTGGTGATTGTGGTGGTAGCGTGTGTTGTGTGACTGGGGGGACTGACTGTGACTGACTGACTGCTTGTTTTTGTGAACAAAAAGAAAAAGAAAGTACTCCCTCCCTCTCTCTTTCATTCTTTCTCTCTCTCTCTCTCTCTCTCTCTCTCTCTCTCTCTCTCTCTCTTCTTATACGACTATTCTTTGTATATTTAAAAAAGACGCATTAGAATAATAATAATAATAATCTATATGCTTTCCGAAAATATACAAGGAGATAAAAATTTTGATATACAAATAAAAAAAGGTATATAAATTATGTAAATATGTGTATATAAGACAGACAGGTACTCGTAGTTGAAATGTATTCCTGTTGTAGCGTTTCCATCTAAATTAGGTCATTTCACAGCAAAGCATTATGGGTAAGCACCATATTTGAAAATGTCTAGCGAGGAAGATATATATGAGGTAAGTGTAGACGGAGTGCTTTTATTAATTACTTGCATTCTCTTGAGCTTTTAAAATCCTTCTGAATAGACATTTATACAGGCAAGCCCTTGTCGTATAAGCTGGGCTTTTTTATTTTAGTCGAAATCCTATTTTTAATGTCGACAATCTTGCTTTCCATAGGTTGGGGGTCGGTAGCCAACGAGCGAGAACACGCGGCACGCCGGGCGGGTTTGTGCCATGTGCCCGGGTCACGGCACTCATTGTGTGTGGTTATAAAATCGGGGTCTTATTTTCTGACTGGTTTTCATACTGTATCGATCCCTGACTTTTGGGCCGTTATCTATAGATATGCACGGTGGTGCGCAAGCACTTGCAAATTCTTGTTTCACTTTTTGTATTCGAAATTTTTTTTTGTTTTGAATTTTTTTATTTTTGGTTATTTGGTTTTAAAGTTTGGAGTAATTAATTAAAATTTGTTATTTCTCTTAATAATGATAATTATCATTATTTTAATTAACCAAAGGCAAAGCTACCGGCACTGGAAATAAATCTTAATGTCTTTAATAAGTTATTATTCTAAGGTATATTTCTTTTCTTTTCTTGAATTTAACAATTGCTAAAAAGACGAAATTTTATGGCGTGTTTGTAAGTGAGTAGATTTAATAATCACTCATAGGTTGTTGTTATCCCGGTTCGGTTCATCCAGGGAAATAAATGTGTTGTTGTCTTCGAGAAGAAGTCAATAATCTTTTCTTCCTCCAAGACGAAGAAGAGACATCTTTCTTAAGAACAACAACAACAACAACAAAAAAATGTATTTTTTATCGACTGTGGTTTTTGTTGGTGTTTAATGTTAATGTTCTTCTCTATAAATTCGCTCCAATGTTTTTAAAACCAGCCTCATTTTTCGGCTTTTTTCAAATGCAATAAATTTGATTAAAACAACAAAAAAATGTTTGTAAATATTGGGGGAAATAAATGTGTAATAAAGAAAGCCGTAGGAACAGTAAACACGAAACAAAACACCAATTGCATCTTTTAAATTATGTAAGTTCGAAGCAAATTCTAAAAAGCTTTCTTGCTTTATTTTACTTTCTCTTTCTTTGTGTACATTTCATTTTTTTTTTTTTTTCAATTTAAAAAGTAAATTTAACGAACGTAAAAGAAAGCGTGCCCTCCCTCCCTGCCCCAACCTTTTCAAACGAAAATGAAATTTATTTTTTAAATAAAATAAAATTTAAAAAAAAGTCGTACCGAATTAAAATAAATTTTGGTAATTTTTTTTTTTTTTTTAATCCAAATGACAAATCTTATTTGTAAAACAAACAAATAGCACAAATGCAGCTGACTGACTGACTGAGTGCTGCCTGCTCTTTGTGCGCTGAAGAAAAATAGAATATATTCAATTCATTTTTTTTTGGGGGGGGGGGGCAAAAAAAAAATCTGGACCTGTTCGAACATTGTTATTGATTTTCTTTTCATTAAATATATTTTCCTGGGGTCAAGTGTCAAAATACTTTTAAGTTTATTTTCGAAAGAAATTATTGATTTAGGCGTAAAATTCTTTTTTGCCGAGAAAGAAAGAAAGACTTGAAAGAAAGAAAGACTTCCTTCACCAAAAAACAATTGACAATAAAATTAAAGTACCTCCCCTCCCCTCCCTTCCTTCATTTTTTTAAATTCTCGATTCTAATACAAACAAGGAAGGTTGTTTTGTTAAGAACGATATTTTAAAACCAGTCATTTTTCTCTAATTTCTTTTTTAATTTTTCATCCGTACTCACAAAAAGAAAAATTCAATATTTTTTAAGCAAATATTTTCAGTTTGTGTTTATTTTTTTGAATGTCACTCACTCACTGAGCACACCAACAACACCAGTACCACACCACAGTCAGTACCACCACAGTACCACACACACACTATTTGTTGCTATAATAATAATAATAATAATCATCATCATTCTTACTGTTTATTTATTTTTAAAATTCCTAGAAAATTTAACCGATTTTTCCAGCCCTGCTGCTTGCATTCAGTCATTAAGCTAAATTCAAAATAAATCTGCTCTAGACTAGCCTACTCACTCCCCCATAAACCTTTTAAATGGAAATTAACAAATTTGTTAGATTTAATTGAATTAAAAATTGGACAATTAACATTAAAACCCAATTTAATTTATACATTGTCACAAAAATGAGAGACTACTTATCACTACTGACACACACACACTCACTATATTACCAGTGACCACTGACTGTGGTTGGCGGGGTGCGCTCTGTGCGCTGCTGGCTGCGCTGTTAGTGTGAAGTGTCTGTCAACACAAAAACAACAGATGTCACAATAATTCATAATTGTCATTAAAAATTACAATAATCGAATGAAGAGTCGACTTTATTCATAAAAATTAACAAGGTAAGGGCCCAAGGGGAAGGGATAAATTAAATTATGCCCCCACCCCCCCAAAAAAAGTTAACTTTTTATAATTGTAACAAAGATCGAATTGCTATTTTCGGCATTTTTGGTCTGGTCTGGTTGGGTTGGGTTGGGTTGGGATGACCGGCGGACCGTGACCGACCCAGACTGAGTCGTCAGTCCCAGTCACTCATATTTATCTTTTAAATTCATGTTTAAACATTTTCTTTCAAGATTATTCAAGTAGAAATAATGTGAATTTTATTTATCTTTTTTGTGAGAATTGAATTTTCTGGTTTTGCTCCATTCATATTTTAAAATCTACCCCTTCCTTCCCTATCTTTTTCTAACTAGGAAGAGCAGGCAGGCAGCCAGCAGGTAAAGTAAATGAAACTACCATCCTCATCATTGCTCTCTAACTACGATCCTCATCATTGCTCTCTCTCTCTCAGCAATTACTTTTTGTTAAATTATAGTTTATCAAACTATTAAGAAATTATTTTAGTATTTTTTTTTGGAGGGGGGATGAAAGCTAGTGAATTTTGAATGTAAGAAATTTTTTAAATAAGTTATATATTTTCTATTCCTTGGTTTGCAGCTAAGGAAGGCCGAAGAAAAATAGAGAAAGTCTGGGAAACTAAACTTTGACATTTTGCCATAAAATAAAATAACAATAAAAACATGTTTAGATTTACTTTGCTTAGTTTAAAAACAAAGAATTCAATTAAAAATAGTATCATAGAAAGAAAATAAAAGGTTTTTCTTTCACCCGTTTTTGTTTAAAAAATGGAAAAATTCGAATAAAAAAAGTTTCCAGGGAAATTCAACTTTGTTTTTTGTTTCGAGTTGAAGAAATTTAAAATCAAATTTCACTTTTTACAAAGTGGCTTTAGGCTTTCTTTGCAAAGTGGCTTATTTTTTGTATTCAAGTTTGTTTTACTTGAGTTTACTATTTCTAAAAAGTTAAAAGGTACTTTGGTTTTTCGGAATCCTTGGGATGAGGCTTGATAATTTGTACAGGTATTATTCGGACTGACTGAGTGCTCTGTCTATCCTCATCCATGTTATTGCAGTCTTCACAACGTTTCGGCCTATTTAGCCCCTCCGCCCGTCTTCAGGTGATCCAACTTCTTGGGAACTCTGTAATTCCCGATTACGACGAGAAGGTCCCCAAGTTCGATTACCTGAAGACGACCGGAGGGCTAATCGGCCGAAACGTTGTGAAGACAACACTAAAGGTTCTTTGTTTACTTAGAATGTTTACTACATTTTACATTGAGATTACCCCCGGCACAAACAGGCCACACTAGGGGAGGGGGGAAGCTGCTTGCGGTCTGTCTTGCCTGCTGCTGTGTGTAGTGTGCGGTCGGTGTCTGTGTTGCTGTTGCCTGCAGTGACTGCACAAAAGATGCACACACAACACAATCACAAAGAGAGCCGCCCAGCCCATTCGTCCCTCCGTCCGTCTTGCCCTCTCATGGGTTAGCGATTGATGTTTTTACATTTGAGAACTTAACTCTAATTTTGGGAAATATTTTTTAATTAATTATTTATTTTGTTTTGTTTGACCTATCAACCCCTATGGGTTATTTAAGGTCAATTACATTTTTGTTTGTAATTGCCGATTGAATTCTTCCCCTTAAAAAAAAAATTAAAAGTCTCTAAAAAGATTGGTAAAGTTTAAGCGTTAAATCGTTCGTTCTCTAGTAGAAAAAAATACATTATTATCCTTGTAGATTTTTGTGTGCTGAACAAAAATCTGCTAACCGGTTTCGGGTCAATCAATCAATCTTTGCTTGGGTCCTCGTTGGGTTGTAGCAAAAAACAAAAAGTTGACCCCCTTCAGTTCTTTTTTTTTTTTTTTTTTTTTTAAACTTTTTTGAAAGCCGAAAATTATTTTAGTAAACTTTTCGGTTATATTGACGCCCCAAATGACCAAACGCAAGCTCTGCCACCCGGGCACCCCAACCCCACCCCGCGGGCGCTTAATTATTCTTTTTTTTTTCTTTGAGGTTCTCAGGTTACTCACAGCTGCTATTTTTCCGACTTAAAACCAAACCGAATTTGTTATACGGGTCCGAATACCCTATATATCAAATTTCAAGTCACTAGTCCAAAATTGGCGAAGTTTGAGACAGTTTAGTCAGAACGGACGGAAGTCACTTTAGACTTAGACTCTAATATTTTGACTTAAGCAGTGAATACTTTTACACTATATATAACGCCAAATGTGGGGTCGAACGAGTTTTCTTTGTCAGCATCCAACAATATTATTATTGTCGTGAAGTCGTCTCTGGTCGCTGACAGTGTGTGTGTGTTGATATATATATATATATATATATATATATATATATCTATATATATAAAAATGTAAATCTTCGCAAGCGAGAGATAGAAACTTATTTACAAACATCCGATTTTATT
>JAYKTE010461085.1:0-10233 GCA_036873565.1 Xipholeptos notoides | reverse complement strand
CTTTAGATACAACATCGGCTGAGGAGGTTGGTAGAGACGGGGCTTGACCTCTCACACACAACACACACACACACACACACACACACACACAAACACACACACGCACCTGCACGCATTTTCACTTTTATAGATATACAGATATATATTTATTGATAAAAATGACCTTGTATGCATGTCTGTCTGAGGAACGGTCTCTACCAAACTACTTTGTCAATTTTTGAGAGATTGAAATTTGATATATGAGGTATTCGATCCTGCAGAAATTTGTTTTTAGCTAGAAAAATAGCTGCTAAGTGGTCAAACTTGAAAAATTGGATTGTGGTGGGCCTGTAGCATCCACTGTGTGGGGTTTAACTGGTCATTATGGAGTCAATATAACCATAGTTTACTAAAATAATTTCCGGCTTTAAAAAATTATGTAGTTTTCTTAGAATCAAAAAATCTTGGAATTACAAAAAACGAAAATCAAAATGAGCACAAAGGGAGCATAAAAGCAACTCCCTGAGAAAAGTTGGGCAATACTTCTAGTAACTAATAATAATCGTTAAGAGTTTTAAAAATGTCTTCAGTCTTTCCTGTTTGCTTTTTGTCTGTTAATTCTGTCCTAGAAGAAAGTGATTTTGTTGATGACTAGATAAAAGGCTATGGTGACCACCTTGTAGAGGAAGAGGGCAGCCACAAGCCATGATGACTTGGCTCATGCCCTGCTATTAGTGCGCCATCCTCATCTCAACATATGGATGAGCTGAGGTGTCTTGAACCATATCTTACCAAGGATGGGCTACCCGACTTTCTTAGCAACAGCACAGTCAATGGTCAGATGCAAACAACATGACTTTTAACCATCTTTGCATGGATAACTATAATATAATTTAATAGGAACAAGATAAATGAATATAGATAAGCTAGATATATAGATATGAATAAGATAGATGAATATGTACAAGACGAATATGAATGAGAGGGATAGATATGAAGAGGATAGATAGGTATGAACAAAATGAATTGGTATAAATGATAGATAATTATGAACCAGAAATAAATAAATGATAGATGGATAGATATGAGGTAGACATGAATATGAATAAGATAAAGAGATAATTATGAATAAGTTAGATAGCAAGATAGATATGAATCCATTCCATCAGTTTAGATAAGATAGCTATGGATTATATACATAGATAGATAAGTTTAATCCTTTGTTTAACAGAATATTTTTTTAAGAACAACCTCAACTGTTTCGAAGCAAAATGAATACAATTAGGGTGGAACAAATATATTTAATAAGCTAATTAAGATCAACCCTTTTCCACAGCATAATTAAATGTCATGGTCATTTATGAAATAATAGTGTTAATTAGCCACCCGCCAAAAAATCAAATTCTGCTGCTGTAGGTCAGGTTTTCCTTTCTAATTGCTTGAATTTAGTTCCAAAATGGATATTTAATTAAGTATTCTTTCCTAATCAGAAAGCTTGTCAAACAGAAGAGCAATGTTAACGACCAAGAATATATTCTCTTTTTAGTTTGAAATTTTTATCGCAAAGACAAGTTACTTCAACACCAATGAGGATACTAGTTCCATGGCATAGATATCAGCACATGTAAGGCCAGTGACAACTAGTAAAGTATCTGTAGGTTGCATAAAGTGTATTCATTTCTATAAGCAAGTGAGATTTCTTTTTTGTAAAACCTAGAAGTATTGCCTAGGTGCTGGTGATTTGCAACTAAGGTAGTTAAGGAAACCTATTATATAGGAAAGCAGAACAATACATATGTAAATTTTTGTGGTCTTAATCTTTGTACTATGCAAATTTCAGTGGTCTGAATACTTTGATGCTTGCTTTTGGGTTCATTTTGGTTTGTGTTTATTGTAATTCCAAATTCTGAACCTTGAGCATTTTCTGCTGAAAACCAATTAAAAAGCTTTTCCTAGGTCTGAATACTCTATTTATGAAATTTCAAGTCAGTAGACTGAAAAACTACTTGACCTCACACATACACACACACACAAATTTTAACTTTTATATATATATAAAGATTTGTTGAAAGATAAGGATCAACTTCAGAGGCTAGCTAGAAAAGGCAACTTGTTGTTTTAGTAACAAGAAGAAATCAAAAATTTCATATCAAAACATATCAACGAGGATGTGTCCAAAAGGTCTATACGATTCTAGCTTTTTCATTCTGTGACCCTCACTGAGGATGGAAAAAAAAAGGAAACAAATACCAATACTTTCCTGAAAATAAAACTATAGGCTGCTGGCCCAAAAATCTATATTTCTCTAGATTTTTTTTTATTCTGCAACCTAAACATCAGGTGGAATAAAAAAAGAGGGTATTTGTTGTGTGTGGTCTATAATATTCTTTTAATTGATCTGGTGATTCATGACCTGAAATGAGTATACAACCTTTGATTTTTGTTTTTTCTGTGTTTCTATTTTGCTCAAGAAAAATTCTTGTGATGATTTATGCATTTATCTTAATATATTTTAACATTTTTTTTATTAGTACCTTAAGTTAGCCATTCAATATCTAAAGTAACTATTTATATAAACATTATCATCACTAGATCCACATCAACTAGCACACTGTCAGGTTTTTTTTACTAGACCATGGGGAGCACCTAAACTGTATTACAAGGACCAATTAAAGTGCACCTTGGTGATGATTAATATCGACCCTTCCTTATGGGAAAAACTGCCAAGGACCAGGCAAAATGAAGGAGAATAACACGCTAAGACACCGTGGACTTTAAGGAGAGGAGAGGGGATAATGAGGAGGCAAAGAAGAAGAAGAGAGCAATGAAAACAATCCCATCCTCCAACTTGACTCCCTTAAAAACACTCCCTGCAACTCTTCAACAAGGCATTGTAAGTCATGTTAATCATAAGCATTAATAAAGATAGGGGAAAAACAAATGAACAAAATAGTTGGACATGAGTGGGGGCCAATGACGATGATCATCACTAGATTATCACAATTCATTAAGTTATCTATTTTTCCCCCTTTTTTGGAGGGTAGAGGCATAGCTTGGTTCAAGAAAAAATTGATTTTCTTATGTACAACAAAAAATAAATTTTTTTTTTGCATTTTAACAATGTAACAAGAAGAGATTTGGACACAGGCTAGGATGGGATCAATCTTTGCTGGTTCAACCTTGGGAGATGATATAATGTTCAATGAATCCGGATAAAGTCACTAATGTGTCCTAAGTGCATCAAAATGATGTTTTTCAAAAACAGAAATATATATGTATATATACTAGGAGTATTGCCTGGCCTTGGTCAGGGGTTGCTTTAATACTATGAAAAATAGATTTACAAATTATCAAGCCTCATTGCAAATATTTTAAAGATAACAATGATAACAATGAAAACAACAGTCCAAAAAATAGATGTCCAAATTATGCGTCATTTCAAGAATTGTGAAGATAGCAATGATAAGAATGAGGACAACAGTCTGAAAATTAATTATATAAATGATGAAGCCTCATGTACAAATTATCAAGCTTCATCTCAAGGATTGTGAAGGTGACAATGATAAGGATGGGGAAAATAGGCCAAAATATAGATGTATAAATTATCAAGCCTCATCTCGAGGGTTGTAAAGATAATGAATGAAAAGAATGAGGACAACAGTCAGAAAAATAAATGTACAAATTATCAAGCTTAATCTCAAGAATTGTGAAGAAAACAATGTTAAGGATGGGGATAACAGTCAAAAAATAAATATACAAATTATCAAGCTTCATCTCAAGAATTGTGAAGGTAACAATGATAAGGATGAGGACAACAGGCCGAAAATTCGATGTACAGTCTGATCTTATCTTTAAATTTCAGTGAACATCTTTTTTTTTATTTGTTACCATAAAGTTCTCATGTGGGAAGAAAGATAAGATCAAAGTTAGTCACAATACTACACTGCAGGTAGATTTATCTGTTGTTGGTAGTGATAGTGGAGAAGAAACACTTAAATAAAAATCATCTGTGGCAAAAGGCTAAAATGACAAACAACTGAGAGAATGAGTTAATGGCATCACTATATTCATAGCAGCATATGTTTTTAAGCGAACCCAAGCCCATTTTCTTGATTCATAAATTTGTTTGTAGCGGGATGTGTGGTATCAAGGTGGTCTGTCACAGGCCACCCATTTGTAACTCCACCTCCACTATAACACGATATTGATTTCCTTTGATCTTCAATGACCATTAGGTATTGAGGGGATTTGGTCAAGTACGGTGAAGAGAGGGGGGTTGGGGTCACATGCCCTGGGTATTTAACTGCCTACTGGTTAAGGTAAATAGCTGGCATGCTCTACTGGACACACCATTCATACAGCATTAGCACTAAGATCAAGGAAAGATAACCAGGGTCTGTAAAGTCCCAAGTGAATTGATTGGCTTTTATCATTATTCTTATTATTATTATTATTATCATTATAAAAGTAGAATAATGCATTTAAAACTTGCAGGGTGTAGTGGGTTGGTGGCTCTTAGAAATAAAAATTTTACAGTACGGTGCCCACCAAGGAATTCTAATTTTTAGGGTTAAACATTGGAATTGCATTGACATGGAGGTGTGTAACATTAAAACTAATAACTCAATTTGTATCAAGGGATATCCTCTTAGGACAGTGGATAGGCACTCAGACTTTGAAATGCAAGTTCAAACCCCATATGTTTGACATATGTTCTAATACCCTTGGAAAAGATATTAATCCCCACCAGTTATGGATTAAACTGTGAAACCTGTGTTATTCAAAAAATATGTGATGACAAACAACATTTATCAATAAAGGCTGTTCTTGACATTAAATGACAGAAAATGGTTGTTATGCTGCAAAATAAAAATAAAATAAAAATGAACTAGTACTGAATCTAGAATCAAAACAGGTTAAATTTTGTTTTCAGAAATTTGTTTAAAGACAATTGTTGAAATTATTTTTGTAATTCGTAAAGTTGAATTCTCATTAAAAGATTTTTGACTTGTTTTTTTTTAAAGTTATTTGCATTATTTGTTAAGGCAGTTGGATTCAAGTCAATTATCAAACTTGGATACTTTCTTGTAATTGTAAATCCAATGCTTTGTTTAGTCGATGAGGATAAACCATCTGCATCCTGTAATTGTTATCCAGTTACTATGTTAAATATTTTTAGCAATTTCCACCTGCACTTGTGACCAAATCTATAATCTGTAAGGGTGCATCTGATATATAGATTCAATGAAATTTATGTTACTGTTAATCCAGCACCTGGGCAACACCAGATTAATCTGCTAGTTTATTTATAAACAAATAATTAAAACAGTAGAAGAAATTGTAATCAATTTTCCTTTGTTTATTGATATATAATGTTCTTTGTAGGATATTTAATGCTGGATCTTTTGCTTTATAAGTGTTATGTGAGACCAGTTAATTAGTAAGAAACAAAGTATTTAGTGCATATCACATAAGATTTTTCTAAGAATATATATTTTTACAGTTTGGTTTGATTTTATTAGCTGGCATCGGTGATAATTAGTGCAGGATGAGTGTCCAGGATATGTCATTAGGGGCTTCTGTAACTAAAAAAAACAAACAAAATCAGATTTCCATTAAATGTAAATAATGGCTGGCTTGTTACTAAAAGCTTTATCGCTTATTTAATAGAAAGGAGATAAATAAAACTTAACTGGTTTTTAGAGATAAGATCTCCCATGCTAGAAGACTTCATTCAGAAACCATTATCTCTTGACCACAAAAACTTTTTCCCCACCCCCAATCCTTGCAGACACCTCAACACGGACAAAATTTATGAATTTTCTTTTCTTTTAGTTTATTTTTTGATACATTAACTTTTTTTTAAAATCCATTTCCTGTCTGTTTGAAGCTGTTTTGTTCACTCGAAAAAGCTTTTAATCAATTTAGTCTCCGTCTCCCACAACACAAGCCGCTACCCCTATCCCGCGAAATACTCATATTATATAGTCATCATAATCTTTGTATTGTTTTGAAATATGCGCCTATGAGTTTTGTATATTCATGCACGTGTGTTTGTTTGTATAGGGTGGAGCATAATGAAGAAACACATTTTAAATGTTATGTTCTCAGATTATACAGGGTGAACCATAATGATGAGAGCATTTTAAATGCTATTTCCTCAGATTATACAGTATAGACTATAATGATGTGATACACTTTCCATTATATTTTCTCAGATTATACAGGGTAGACCATAATGATGGGACACATTTTAAATGCTACCTTATCAGATTATACTGGGTTAACTATAATCACAAGATACATTTTAAATGCTATTTTCTCAGACCATACAAGGTGGACCATAATGATTAAATACATCTTAAATGCTATCTTATCACATTATTAAAATGCTATTTTCTCCGACTATACATGGTGTACCATAATGATTTGATACATTTTCATGGTATTTTCTCAGATTATACAGCCTGGGACATAATGATGGGCTACATTTTAAATGTTATTTTCTTGGACTATATAGGGCATACTATATTGATTGGACACATTTTCAATGCTATTTTTTGGATTACAAAAAGTAGACCAAATTTGAACTATATTTATTATACTTAGTATACACAGGTGTTTTACATGTTATCTAGAGATTAGAATATCTCTTTCTTGAAATGGTGACCAGACGACAAAATCCTTTGAGGGCTTGATTTCTCCAATTAAACAAGGTTTAGTTTAGCATATCAGCTGTTTCCTTTTATGAATGCTTTCTTTTAGTCCTACTGTTGTGTGGAGCCTGCCTTCGTCTACCTGCTATTTCAGGAAATCATACAGAAAATAGTTAACTGGGGTGAGATCAGGCAGTTTTGAATTATCTCATTCCAAAGTTTTGTAATATTAAAATGTTAATTAGTTTTTGGTTGTATTGATATTTCTAGTTGATGATTGGTAAACAGGACTTGTCAACATGTAGTTCATTGAGGTGCCCTGAGATTGATGCAGAAGGGAAGTCTCTTGGCTCCAAGTGTTGATATTGCTTTGTTTACACATCTCACAGTCAAACACATCTTAAAGTGGACAGCTTTATGGCAAATGAGGAAACCTTTCTAAAAAAGCTGTCACACTTTTAGCACCTTAGCTTACATTGTCCATGGCCAATACCAACTGATAACATTACACACTGTATAATATAAAAATGAAAACTAATCTTATATGTGCTTATCTGACAGAAAAAACAATCAAAACCAGGTAAACAAATAACAGCCGTGTGCCCTCCCATTGCAGATATTCCGGGGGGGGGGGTTATTATCTGATTTTATGATGTTCTCTGTATTAAATGACCAAAAAGATTAATGTACCCTAAAAAAAAAAAAACTAAACCAAACCAAACCAAACCAAAATGAAAGATGTTTATCAAATAGGATTGTTCTCAATATTAATTGAACAAAAAGGTTGAGTTACATTAAAAACCAAATAGACAAGAACATAATCCTATCATAGATGACAATAATCTTACAATACAAAAATATATTATCTATTTTATGAGGATAGCTACATAAGTAATGCCTCTATTTTTCTATTCTGTCTGAATTTCTGTGAATGCGTCATTAATGTAATCTTCTAATTCATTTACAGTTTTGGGTTTCTTCTCCCTGACCTTTACCTGATCCTCATCATTAAAGATCCTGTGAAGGAGGGAGCATTCTGTCCCCATGCATAGAGCTGACCAGATACACCAGTTTCTTCCACTGCTGGCAGTCTAGAGCCAGCCAAGCGATTTCCTCGACAGTAACTTGGTGTTGTTTGAGGTCTTTAAAACAATCGCAAAAAGAAATCCATTGGTGTCAGGTCAGGTGAACATGGTGGCCATTTGATGCAACCTCTTATTCCAAACCAATGAACCAATTCTGTAGAAAAACTTTGTTAGGGTAGTCTCTTGCTCTAAATACTTAAAGAAAAAGAAATCCATTAGTGTCAGGTCAGGTAAACATGGTAGCCATTTGATGCTGCCTCTTCTTACAAACCAATTTTCTGGAAAAACTTGGTTACTGTCTCCCTTTATTCTTTATCTTATCACAAGAATGAGTTATGATTCAGAAGAACAATATTTTATTATCATTTGTTTGGAAAATTAAAGATAGGTTTTATATACAATTTGAGGATGTCAATTTAAAGTTTTGGCTGATCAGTTGATTACATTTTTTACCTGTGCAGTGACAGCTTGTCTGTAGATAAAGTAGACCTGTACATAGCACCTTTGACTTACCCTAAACATTCAATGAATGAACCAGGTTGTCAGGAAGTTACAATACTTTTGTTTGAAAAATTAAGATGGGTGTTATTTGCTTTTAAAGAGTTTGTTGGCCAGGTATTTATCTCTTTAGATGAAGTAGACCTATATGTAGCACCTTTATCCCAAACATAAAATGAATCATCCAGGTTGTTTCAAAAATTAAGATAGGTGTTATTTGCTTCTTGAGTATACCAATTTAATGTGATTGCTGGGCAGTCAATTGCATTTTTTTTTACCTGTAGGAAGTGGAAAATCAGGTAGGCAATCCATTAAGATAAAAAACAATAAGTAAATAAATAAATAAAAAATAACTCCATTTATTCCTTTTATTTTTATTCTTTTATACAGTTTCAATGATTGAAAAATATGAGCCATTTTATACATCAGCCAGAATTTCAATGGAAATTTGTTTATAATTGGGAGTTGGGGTGGGTTCATTTTTTGGGCTGTTTTTTATTATTATTTGTAATTTTTTTTTGGCAGCAGGGGAGGGGAAGATGGGATTATTATTTCTTTATTTTCAAGTTTTTTTTTCTTTTTTCTTTTATAAATTATTTACTAAAGCTTTTTTAATTAAGTGTTTAAAAAAAACAAACACATTAAATTATTTTTTATTTTTGGTGTCTTTTTGTTGCAAAAGTTTGATAAGCTTCTTTTTTTTTTTAAATTTTTTTCTTCGTGATAAATTTTAGGGAGACCTTTTTTCTTTTTTTACAACTTCATTTTTTTTTTTTTTTGGAAAACAAATTAAAGTTGTCATCCAGGTAACAGGCTCTGCAGCAATAAAAACATTAGAGCAAGTAATATAAATTAAAAGAATCATGTACATACATACATACATACATACACACAAATACAGGGAGTCCATGAAGTCTATGTGCACTTGAAAAAAATTAAAACTTTATTTGAATTTGCAATAGAAATAATCTGTAAAAAGGATTAGATAGAAGTAAATCTATATTCTTTTAAGGTTTTATTGAAATTTTATTTAAATTTTCACATGTCTTGCATCATTAGCAATACAAAGGGTAATAAAATTTTGAAGTTAAAAAAAAACATATTTTTTTAATTCCTCTAAAATCTGTTACAAATTCTGTGGTGAAGAATTATTCAATAACTCTAATCAAAACTAGGTATTTGAAACTGAATGAAAACTTTTACAGTCCATTTCTATCACAAATACAAAGAAAGTTATATTTTTTTTAAAGTTCACACAGACTTTATAGACACCCTATATATATATCTGTGTATGTGTGTGTGTGTTTGAATGCATGTGAAAATTTTTCTGTGGGTACAAAATTTTGAAATTGATTTTGTTTGTCAGGAATAGAGCAAAAGTTAGAAAATAGAAAAATAGCACTATTTCACTTCATGCATATTTTCATTCACTTTCAAGTTAACTCGGAGGGAGAAACTTGTCTAGGAACACTGATTCAAAAACCCCAGCAGATGGGGTCATCAACTCAATGAGAGTAAAACTTCTAGGTGAAGGGTAAAACTAATTACAAAAAACTGGCTTTGTGCCTATATATTTTCTTATTTGTAATTAGTATTTTCTTAAGGGGCTAAGTTGAGCACATCAAACAACATCTCAGCTTTTACCTTTTTCTTATCAAAGACAGAATTAAAACTTTTATTCTTTTTGAGCTTCTTACACACATACACATGTATTCATTATATATATATATATATATATATATAGGATGCAGAATTAGTAAAGAGTGCATTTGCAGGCTTTGTTGCAATCATTGAAAATCTCAGACTCGATTCCTCAGGGGCTTGGTTCTATTAGACATTAAAACTCTATGATTTACATTAATGAAAAAAAAATATATGGACATACATATATATTGAAATTCTGTATTCGTTTCTCACATTTCATGACTAATTTACTATCAGTAGCTGTTTATGTATATATATATATATATATATATATATAGTCTTACTATATGTTCTTTTGTTTTTTTTTAATC
>JAYKTE010460974.1:0-10234 GCA_036873565.1 Xipholeptos notoides | reverse complement strand
TAGAGTATAATTGATAGCCAGATCAAATAAATAACCTACAGTGAATAATCGCAATGGGCCTATTTACAGGCCTGCGCAAAGTGTCTTTTAGGACTAATACTTAGTAGGAAAATCCTTCGGACACCACTGGTTAATAATAATAATATTTCTGTTCCACACTATTTCCTTAGGTAAATATTTTGTCATCTAGAAAACTTAAATGGCCACATTTTATTTTACCATTGTTGTTCAGTTATTTGTTAGTTCATAAGGAAATGTTATTGATTCTTTTTCTTATTTTCTTTTGTTTTTTGTTAAAGGATTATATAAAAGCAATGCGCCTCTTCAAGGGTGTGCCTGTTTGGACTCCACACAATCGCCCTGCAGATGAAAAACCAGCACGCCAAGAGTATCTTGATCTTCTCCAAAAGATAAGCAATGAAAAAACTTGTTGATAAAGCATAGGAGGAGATGGCCAAATTATATAATCATGAAAGCAATACCTTTTTTATAGTCAAATAAATATTCCATAAAAGTCAAGTTTGTTTTTTTATTTAAATATTATACCTAGTAGGACCTGTTTAAATTAGTTGTTTATTGAGATCTAATTTACAGCAATTTTATTTGTAATTGCCTTTATGCGAAAATGTAAGTAAAAACAAAATCGTTATTGTACAATGTTATATTTTGCAGAATTCCATAGCTATTTGTTATAAGAGATAGAAACTCCATAGCTACATGCACATTTTTCTAACAGTACAGTTTGTTGTGAAGATAATACCTCTGACTATTCTTCAACAATGTTAAAAACTTACTCAAAGAAAATAATCTTTATTATAATTCTGCTTGTTCCTGTTAAATCAATTGAAGTCCGACAAAAAGATGGTGAGTATTACAAAGTAATCAGATGTTTTCTATCAATGAAACAGTATGCATGCCTGGGTGCATTGTCTTGGTGATCTCATTAGCTTGAGAATCTAATCTGAGTTTAAAATTATCATTCAAAAAATCAACAAGAATTAGTAGGATTAGCTTTGAGAACAAGAAAAAGTGTGTGTTGTCCTTCATAATTTTTCCTTCTAACCTCACTCCTATTTGTTGCTCCATGTGATGTAAGGAAATAACTTACTGAGCCATCTTTTAGGATCTGTTAAGTGTAACCTTGTCCAAATTAGCTTTCAAGCACTTGGTGGCCCATGAAATTCTTTTTGTGACAAAAGGGAGACAAGCTTCTAGAAATCTCTTGATTTACCATCTTACCAAGAATACAGTTTTGATATTTCAGCATCTCTGGTATT
The DNA here is from genome assembly GCA_036873565.1 of Xipholeptos notoides. Taxonomy (NCBI): domain Eukaryota; kingdom Metazoa; phylum Mollusca; class Cephalopoda; family Idiosepiidae; genus Xipholeptos; species Xipholeptos notoides. The sequence goes on along the minus strand of JAYKTE010460974.1, from coordinate 8,957 downwards.
CTCTAAAGATTTCTTAACTAGGTGATATTGTTTACATTGGAATGAAACAAGATTTGTTAATGTTACCCCCATCTTTAACAACAAAAAAGAAATTGATCACAAGATTATTAAAATATTTCTTCAGATATCTGGTAATTATATATTACAGAGGTAATTTAAGAGTTTTAAGTATGTAACCCTAAAGTCACATAATGATTATCACCTACAAGAAAACTCATACCATAAATAATGGTGGCAATTTAGCATACTATTTTTTTTTTTATTACCAAAAAATATATTGTACGTTAGATAAATTCTCTTAGGTAAATTTTACATAGTAGTTAAAAATTGATTACTGTTTTTTTAGGTAACTTTCATTATACTACGGTATTAATAAACTCGGATTATAATACGTATGTTAAAAAACAATAGAGTAAAAAAGAAAAAAATATATATATGTATGATACATTATGCTGGAAATATTCAAAAGCACATTTCAACAAAACAACTTGCATATATGATACTCAGTCAAAAATTAAATCAAATGATAGTATCATGTAAGTTTTTCTGTGTTGATGTATTGAATCTCCATCCCAATAATAGATTTTTATGGTTTAATTTTTCTATATATAAATCTGATTTATTTATCTCTCTCTTATATACAAGGGTCATTTTAAAGTTATTTTTTTAAAGTTGAAGAGCTATGAAGATTAGAGTGGTACTATTAAAATGAGCAACCCTGTGCTCCAGAATTTTTCTAAATAGTCACCACCATTTTCAATGCACTTTTACCAGCGATTTTCATGACTGGATCACTCTTGTCAATTGCATCTCTGTCATTAATAAACCTATCTCCTAACTGTGCCGACATAAATTGCATTGGCTTTGCAAACATTCAACAGTTTAATTTTTTTCTGCTTGGAGGAATTCAATGACACATCCGTTTCTGATGTACATCCAAGATTGCGTTGCTTTCTTAGATTCTCACAATGTCAATATCTGCAACACAGATGAAACTTTCAGGTGATGAATGTATAAGTTCAGTCATCATAACAATGCAATTTGTGATCCCCTCTGATCCATTTGGGTTGGATGAAAAAAATAGGCATCACTTTTGAAATGACTCTTGTATATGAATATTCATATACTAAGATTAAGATTTGACATTCCAATTTGTTTCTTAATAATAATCTTAAGATAAAAAAAAAGGTAAAAATTTAAAAAAAAAAAGCTATCCCCACCATTCTAATTAGGGTTTTTCATGTGACATCAATTCAAACAAACTCAAAAGAAAAAAAAAAAATCTGAAATTTTATTTCTTTAGAATGATCAGTTTGTAAAATGTAAGTGCTTGTAGTAAACAGCAAGTTATCTTTTCCTGCTGAATGCTGTCATAACGAAAAAATTGGTCAGAGAGATGATCAGGTATAGTCACTCCAAGGTCAGGCTCTGAACGTTTATTAATGATGTCTCGAAATATGTGCTGTCCACTAACCCGTTCTCCTCCTATTGACAAGTTAAAAAGTTTGTTAATTACTTGTGGTTTGATTGTATACACACAATGTCTTGAGTTGGTGTCATAGTTTTTGTTAAGCATTGTCACCAACATGGCTTCGATAATACGGAGGTTTAAAACAAATGGAACAACTCGTACATTTTGGTAACGGTAGATTTTGTTTTCCAGAGTATAGATATCAGTTGAAGGAAGTTTGTTCACAGCTTCAGCCATCTGTATTGGAAAATGAAATCAATATAACTACATTTAAAAAGAGATTGGTGGCTGAGTGAAAAATCTATAAGAAATAAAATATTAAAAAATTAAACATGTACAAACACTACACAAGGTTTCTGAAAAAGCCTGGACACAGGAAATTTCTATCACTACAAATATTGCTTGTCTGAATTTATGAGAACTTTTATGTATATATTTACTTGTATCACAAAAAAAACCATGATTATATTATACAGTAATTAGAGAGAAACAAATTACCTCCCTTTATAGATGCTCTTTATCATCTATAAAATTTAGGGTTTTATCGTTCCGGTAAATAGTAGATTCTAATAGTTTTTACATAGTTAAAAAACAGCAACAACAATTCACTCGAACGGCAGACGTTATAATTTTTCTAAATTAAAATCTTTAGGGAAAAAAGTGATGCTTCACTGTAGTTCTATTTCTTGTAATAATATCTACTGCAGTTCAAGTTTTTTTTTTCCCAGTCTGATCTGAAATATATTCCACTGATTTTTCTATTGAAGGACAACCTTATACTAATTGTTTGCAGAAAGTTTTTGCTGAAGTGTGTTTTAAAAATTTTCAAATAACCATGGAATTTCCATGGGTTCTGCTAGTTATTATTATTATTCAAGCTATTTACACTTCTACTTTCATCTTCATTGTTATATTCATTATAGATGTTGCCAGTATAGATTTATTGAACGAGGTTTGATTATTAATGTCTAGGTTATTCAGAATTTAACTTTCATTTTCATTGTTATCTTAGCAATATTTCAACCAATATGCTTTTTGTCCATCTTTAGGCATCAACTGAACTCTAAAACCCTAATGTTGACCTAAAGAGCCTTCTAACTATAAATTTACAAGTAATTGATATCCAAAAAGACTAGGCATAAAGTAAATTTTTATAATTGAACTTAAGGAATCGGCTGAATAACAATTTCTCTAATTTACATTTTATCCCAATAGTTTGGATACTTAAGAAATCTCAATAGCCATAATTTTTATAGAATGAACAAAGATATTAATTCCTTAACGAGTAGGCTGTCAAAAAAGTCACTTTGAAAATCTCAATAACTATAAAAATAATAAAAATTTTAGTGACTAACAGACAAGTTCCCCAAAGATTAAAAACTCACCCTCAAAGTTGCCATAGATACAGATTTCCATCTAGATAAGACTTTTAAGATAACTATTATCCTTTTTTTTAAATTAAATCAGAAATTCTTTAAAAAATTCAAACAGTTTTAGTTTTAGAAAAAAAATGATTTTTTACACTTTACCTTTTCTAGGTAAATATTATGTTCATATTTCATGTACGGCTTGTTGAAAATCTTGATTTGCTGCCAATCATCAATTTGAAGATCTCTGTTCATTTTCAGCCAGGTGATGCGATCATTCTGGATATCCATTGCAACAAGACTCTTGATTGACTGGTGAAAGAGAAATGCTTATAGTAATTCATATAGTCAATAATGTCAAAAGTCAATATGCCAGTTTTTTTGTTTTTTTTATAAAAATGGATTTGTGAAGTATTTGATTTTAGAGGTGATTAGGATTATTTTCAGGATCCAGGAAAGTTTTGAAGGTGTAATATACACACACACACTATGTATATAGACCCTCTACAAAAAGGTATTATCCTGATGGTGAAACCAGAGTAGAGAATACATTTTTTATTAGTAATAAAGCTCTACTACAGTATTGAGCACTCTTTTTATTCATTTACCACCTTTTTCTTTCGTATCTTAAATCTTAAATACAAAGAAAGTTTTTCTTCCTATATATATATTTTTTTTTTTTTCAAATTCCCAAACCAGTGGTGAGAAAGAACTAGTGTTTGATAAATTTACATTACTTACTTGACAAATTTCCTTGGACATATTTGGTTGGGCTTTAACGATTTCTGCTGTCATTTTATCAACATCCTCCTTAAGTTGATGGTATTCAACACTCTTAAGAGTATTAAATAATTTCTGAAGTATCATCATTCCCATACCAGGAATCTTGGAAACATCAGTGAGATTGTTAAATTCTCCAAACTGTTCTCGGTGCATGACAATTGAATAACTCTTTTGTTTATTGAGCTTTTTGGTGGCCATTAATTCTAAATGAGTGGATTTGTTGAGACATTCAAGAATGTTTTTTTTTTCGTTATCGCTGTATAGAGAATCAAGCATCATTTCTTTATCACTTGCTACTTTGCAGTAATTCCTCACCTGAAAAAGAAAAGTAAACTCTTTGAATATGGTATTGATTTGCTTTATTGTATAACAACTTTGGAATGATATTTAATTTCATCAAAGATTTGTTGATATAAAATAACTACTCTTTGTAAAAGAATTTTGGTAAAAAAATCTTAGTTTGTGGATGTATTATATCTAAAGAATGCGTACTTGAGTATTTGATTTTTCTTGGTATATCTTTCTTGCTTTATTTATAAAATAGTTTTAGAAAAGGTGTAGTTTTATTGATATGTTTTTTGTAAATAAATAATTTGCAGAAAGAATGTAGTTTTACTGGATTTTCATCTCTATTTTCGACTTTTTTTACTTGACTTAATACAATATTTTGGGAATCACTGCTAATGTTTATGTTCAACATGAAGGTTCCTAAATTTGAATAGTACCTGAAGAAGGTTAAAGGGCACATTGGCTGAAACATTGTGAATATGATAATAAAGAGAAGAGAAGAAGTTCAAATAACTTGAATATAAATTATAATAAATTCATAAATTCACATTTTCAATCATAAAACTATTCCGTTACATTTATGATTCAACAAAATATCATTAAACTCAATTCATTGAACCAACAAAATAGCTTAAATGGAATTACTATTTTAGATGTAATACTGCTTCAATGGATCCAATACACTTAATCAATCATTATAATATTTAATTAATTACCCTTTTCCTTGAATTATCTATAGTTACTGATATTCACTATTTGGATTATATATTTTCTTTTTCTCACTTTTTATTTCTTTCAAATCAATTTGAAGTTGTATAATTTTTTTTTACCCTACAAAAATGGCTGTAAACTTAATATTTTAATATGGTTGGGTCTTTTTTTATGGCTTTTTTTTTTAAATTGGTTAGACTGGAATTTGAACTCATGTATCACAATTTCAAATCTTACAATATGGGTTTTTGTTAGAATATAAAAATGAAATTGAAATTTAACTGATGATGGATAAATGTAATTACGTCAGCAATTCAAATGATTATAATAAAAAATAGTTATCTTGAATGCTCATAAAACGAGGTTGGAGAAAGTAGGTATTGTTTAACATAAATCATTGATTTGATGAAAAATCCAAGAAATGGTTGATTCATTGGTGGGTTTAAAATGGACAAAAGGTTTTAAAATATATAAAAACAATAGAGTTAGTGGAGAGAATCACTATGTATGAGAGTTGTTCCAAAAGTAATGCCTCCTATATTTTAATGGTTGAGAGGGGATTGTAAATTGCATTGTTATGATGACTGAACTTATGCATTCATCACCTGGAAGTTTCATCTCTCTGTTGCAGATATTGACAGTGTGAAACCCAAAGAAAGCAACTCGTCATGGACATGAATCAGAAGCAGCGATGTGTCATTGAATTCTTCCATGCAAAAAAAAATTCAACCCATCAACATTCAACGGCATCTGTTAAATGTTTACAAAGTCAGCTCAGTTGATGTCAACACAATTGGGAGATAAATTTGTCAATTTTAGAGTGGCGATAGAGATGTTAGTGACAAACATGTTCTAGACGTGAAAATAGACTGCCTTGTTTATTACTGGCTAAAGTGCATTGAGAATGGTGGTGACTACGTAGACTAATAAATTCTGAGGCACAAGAGGTTGTCCCTCTTAATGGTACCACTCCCATCTTTGTCGCTCTTTAACTTAAAAAAAAATAACTTTAAAAAATAGGTAGCATTACTTTTGGAACAACCCTTGTAAATTAGAGCAACCTCACCACTAACATACTAGACAGCTTTAGTCCATTGAAATTTCCCTCACCAGATCTATGTGGCAAAAGGAAATGCAAGGTGTTCACCTTTTATGTTGAAAATAGAATATCAATTTTTTTTTTGAAAGGTCAATTTTATATAATTATTATGTGTAAGCTTGGATGTGAAAGTGTCTGGGGAACAAGCAAAAAATGGTGTTCAGTTCAGCCAGACTTGTTCTTCTTTTTAATTTTGGGGTCAAGCTCATTATAAATTATAAATACAAGATATTTCTTTTTTTATTTCAAGGGTCCAGGAACGTGGACATTATCATTAGCTGGTTGCTGGAGGAACATGAAAATTAGAAGAAAAAAACAATACTGGCAAACTGCACCGGATTGTCTCTTTTTTAGTTTTTAAACAAGGTTAATCTCTAAATGTGGATGTCATGGTGGAGTGGAGCAATGGTTAGCATTTGAGCTTTGAGTCAAATTATCAAACAACACAGACTATTATGATATCATATGATGAATGAGTGAAGTTATATAGGCAGAAAATGTTGACAATTATATCATGTAATTAGTCTTTACTATAATAAGAGAGCTTTTTGTTCATCTGTCTGAAGCCTTAAAAATTCAATAACTATAAATTCTATTTCTTATGATAGCTGATGTATATCATGATGTTACTATGATCTATCACGTAAAATCATAGAAGCACTTTTCAACATGTATGAGTAATCTCTAGCAACTTTAAAAAATTTTTTTTTATGTCAAGCTGTCTAACTTAAAAGTTTGATATATATAATAACTTTCATGATAAATATTTTCTTGTTTTTATTTTACAATTAATAATATAGCAGTTTCAATACTTGGTAATTGGGATACACAAAACAATGAAATAAAAAATTTTTTAGCTATATATCTTATTGTTAAAATTAATATTTGATTGAGAATGATACTCTGGCCATAGGCTGCAGGCCAAAAGGACTATATCATTTTACATTTTCATTCTGTGACCTACACTTAGTTGGGAAAAAAAATAGGAATAGGAAAAGGAAACGAATGTCAATACTCCCTTGAAAATCATTCTATTTTTCTCCAAGTCAAGATGTTGGACATTTGCATGAATTTAATAATAATAATAACACAAGCTTTAATAAAACTATCATTGATGGCAGTGAATATTGTTGCAGTAAATAAAAAGCTGAATTGTAATTAGTCAGATATTGGGACAAAGCCAACCAAAATATTAACATCTGATTTATGGATTAAGATTAAAATAAGAAATTAATTAATGCAATCAAATTTTCCTTGGGAAAAGTTAGGGAATATTTTCTTTTATACACAATTTTTTCGAACGATTACACCCATGACTTTTACAACCATCAAGAGATTTTTATTCTGGTGACATGGCCTACCAGACTACCAGATATATGAATTTCTTGCGAGTTATTTGATTTTGGAGGTGATCTAGATTACTGTTGGGATGCAGAAAAGTTTTGAAAGCGGGATATAATATTTGATTTTTGTAGCCAAAATCAAAGGTGGGATTTAACTAGTGTGTAATAATTAAACGTGAAAGGTCAAAGCTTTTCAAGGTAGAAAAGTTTTGTAGAGAAATTTTAAGGAAGTATGTTTGTTGACTGAAAGTACTTATCAGTACAGTTTATACCCATATGCCTGCTTTTGACTGAGACCAAAACTCCAACCCAATTATCACACACAGACCCAGTAGAAGTTAGGACAGAGAATCAAAGCAATAGAAGAGAGTATATTCCTCTCTCACCCTTGTGTTGGCTGAGATGGACAAGAATCACAGCACAGAGCTCTCTAGTTTTTTCTTCTTTTTTTCTCTCTCATTAAGTCATAAAAAACTGATATTAACACAAGAGCAAGAATTTTACTTTGTTTTTTGTATTTACATTAAAAATATTCAGAGAACAACACTTGGAGTAAAAAAAGATGATCACACATCATAAAACAACACACATTCTTTAATAATTAATTGATTAATTTTGTCTTTTATGCTGAAAATGATGATTTTTGTTAAACATCTTTCTCTTCTTACCACATTGTTTTGAATAGAACTAGGTGTACTATTTAACCCAATAGCTAGAGGAAATTTGGGGATTCATATATTTCCCAAGAGAAATGGGAACATAATTGAAATGGTATATTTTAAGTTACATTTTAGTTATTTGGTATAATGTACTGGATTCCGTAACTTATTTGTCATGTGCAAGTAGTGAAATGCTTAGACTTTGGAAACCTTATATGCGAGTTCAAATCTCAGTTGAACCATGTTTGCTTTTTGTTGCTACATGTAGATGGATTTACTTAACTTGAAAGAGCATACTAATCTAGATGAAGTACAACAACAACACAGGCTCCAAAAGATACAGCTTTTGAGACCTGGGGTGGGGATTATGGGTCTAGGAAAGACAAACACTGAAAATGAGAACCTACAGCCTTCCTTATGGCTAAAATAAAACACATAAATAGGACCTTGTGTCAAATCACAGTTATGCTCACTCAACTGGTAAATGAATGACATCAAAACATATGAGTAATAGCAACTCAACTTTTTGTTTGTAGTTATTGTTACTGTTATGACAAATAACTCCGGGAAGCTCCTGATAGGCTTTTTTTTACTAGCAGAGGCAAACGCACAAACCCTGTTCTGTTCATTCATTACCACCCAAAGCTTGTCGTAAATGTAAAGAAAGAATAATTGCAAATAATAATAATAATAATTCTTAGCAAAGTAAAACAAAAAAGATAGAATTTTAGACCTTGAAATTATTAGGCAGTTTGGCTCAAAATTTAACTTGTAGAAAGAGAGAGGAAGACAGGAGGAGCTGGAAACACAAGTCTTTTTTTTTTGGGTGGGGGGTACACACTGTTTTTTCTGTTATTTTTTTAACACTACACTTGGTGTTAACACTGACTGCACAAAATAGATTTATTAATGGTGAATAATCGAATCAGTCATTAAGGAAAAGATTGAAATTTCAATTAAATAAAGAGTTTTCAAAACATTATTTGCTAAAACTGTTTTAGCAAATAATGTCCTTAAAAAGTAACAATGTTGTGGTAGGAGTGGCAGTGAAGTCGCATTTGTTTTTTGTGGAGAAACTTGGGTAGACCTGTCGAACATGGACCCCCCTCTAAAATCGGGGTTTTTTTTAAATTTTTCTGCGGAATATTATCGATAGGACACCAATATGCCAAATTAGAAAAAAAATGGGGAAAAAAAAATATTTAGACACTTTTTTGGGGGGTGCTCACTTTTACG
>JAYKTE010460863.1:0-10234 GCA_036873565.1 Xipholeptos notoides | reverse complement strand
ATTTTGTTGTAAATATTCAATTAAAACACCTAATTTTTTAAAAGTTTATTTTCCACAAATTTTCATACATGTTTTACGAGTTTTAAATAAGAAAACTATTTTTTATTAACTTCCAACAAATTTTGGAAAAAACATGGAATCGTTATCGGAATCGTTAATCAACATTTTCTTGGAATTGGTATTGGTATTGGTATTGGAAAAAATTTAGGAATTGTCCCAACACTAATTACAACAAAAGAAGAATTCTTGGCTGTTTTAAGTTTAAGATTTTAGAAACTTATTTGTATTTCTCATTTCTTAGATTTTTATTTAAAGTACAGCTGCGCAAACAATAAGTCTTTTTCTAGTCAAGATCGAAACCAGACCAAATAGATGTCGGTTTAAGTTTCTAACCATTAGCCTATCAGTTAACCTGCCTTTATAATAATGATTTTTACTGATATAGTCATTTGGTACTATCTAGCTCACATTTGTAAAGGGATTTGGATCTTTATTGTTAGGTTCGTGGTGTTTCAGTTGATGTGCCCTCCTGCTTTCTTCAAATTCGGGAACCTTTAAGAAAAAAGGCTAAAATCACATCAGCTGAAACATTGTGACTCTAACATCTAAAGAATAAAAATCAACTAACCTGAATGATGATAATAATCAAGCTCAAGCAAGCAATAATAATTGTAATCAATAATCCGATCCTCATGGTTGTTTTGATAAAAGTGTATTGAATGAGGCAAAATGTACTAAATGTTTACTCCGTGTTTTTTTATAATTTCAAATTTTTATTTTTATTTTTTTCCTTTATATAATTTAAATATATAAATCCGCATAGAAAAGAGAATATACTTGTAATGTTTTTGAGCACATAAAAAAAATGGCCTTGTGCCGAACTTGGGTTGGTGCTCGACCAAGTAAATATCATACTTGTAATGTTTTTGTATGCTATTTCATTTAAATTTCCCCACTCTTTGTTTAAAACTTTTATCTAATATTCTCTAAGACTCAACAAAAGCTGCATACATTTTTTAATGCACATATAAAAACAAATTTAATTTTTGTCTAATTTTGAAATTTATTTTTGCAGGAAACTTCTTTTTTGGACATAGTTTAAATAACTATTTGATGTCCATTGACTAATCTCAGCAATGTTAACAACAAGAAGATACTTTGGTTATGGAGGGGAGACTAGTAAGTTGATGAAACATGGACATTGAATATAAATCTTTTTTTTATTTTTTTATCTTTTTTTTTTTAAAAGCTCTGTTGCCTTAGTCTCTCATAAAGAAAAGGGGAGAAGGTTAGAACAGTAAATATTTTGAAGGAACAAAAAATTAAAAAGAAAGTAATAAAATATTCAATACTTTTCCTCAAAAACAAAGAAATGATTGAAAAGTAAATTTCAATTTTTTTTCTATATTCCTACATTGGAACACATAGAATCTACCCAGCTTCATTTTTTTTGTCTTTGCTTTATTTTTTTATATTTTACACTAAAAAGGAAAAAAAGAGACTAAATATAAACCATTTTAAAACTAAAAAAAATACAAGCTCAAATATTTGTTAATAAGATATCAGCACTAAATAAGATTATTCTGTATTTTTTTGTATACAGAAAATAATCTGCAGTTTAACAGCAAAAATCTTAAAAAACCTTTTATTAAAAATATAGCCAAAGGTTTGCAACAAATTTTCAAAATGAAGAAGCCTCCAAGATGCGACATTTGTGGAAAGATTTTCTCTCGTCGAGACAACATGGAGAGACACAAAAATCGCCACCTTCACCGAGAAGTTTTCCCTTGTGACCTGTGTGGCCGCCCATTTTCACAAAAGTCCTACCTAAAGCTGCACAAGCGAATTCATAGTGGTGAACGTCCATTTGGTTGTAACATCTGTGGGCATGCCTTCTCTCGGAACGATCATCTCGTGATCCATATACGTGGCCACCAGGGGCTAAAGCTCTTCAAATGTGAGGTTTGTGGCAAGTCCTTCTCTCGGCGTTCTTATCTCACAGTTCATGAGAGGATTCACACTGGTAAGCGACCTTACCGATGTCAAGTGTGCGGCTGTGCCTTCTACCGTGGTGACCACCTTGTACGGCACCGACGAAAACAGCATGGAGAGGAGCCTGTACCTGCAACGACAACCATGTATGTGACCACAACAGCCGCTTCTGGAGATGGAACACAAACCATATATGCCCAGTCTAATCCTCAACTTGATGCCCAACTTCAGCCGGTGAATATTCAAGTTCAGCTTAAAGGTCAAGATCTTAAGTGTAATGATTTCATAATCAGTAATATCACTAGTGGTAATACCATTGAGCAAGTTACCACCGATGGTGTGATTCAGACAAATTGCAGTGGGTGTAATAACAGTTGCAGTGGTACCAACTGTTGCGATGTCCAAGAGCAGCAGGTTCTAGCTGTTGCCGGTGCTGTAGCGAAAATTGAGGAACAGCAAGACCCACCAAAGGTCTTTGAAAATGCCTTACCTCAAAACATAGTGGTAATGCAGCCCGCTGATGTTAGTAAGTTAGTAAGCCAAGCACAAGTCCAACCCCAGCTGCAACCACAGCCTTTGCCCCAGCCACCAGCGGCCTTGCCCTTCAAATGTGAATACTGTGGCAAGACATTTTCCCGCCGGGACAACCTGGAAAGGCACAAGACCACGCATCTTGATGAGAAGCTTTTTAAATGTAGTGTGTGCAGCAAGGCCTTCTCCCGCAAGTCCTACCTGACCGTGCACCAACGGATCCACACCGGCGAACGCCCATTCAAATTCGATACTTGTGGACATACCTTTTCAAGGAAAGACCATTTGCTAAAACACCAGCGAACTAAAGAGGTTTAACGAAAATTGAACTGTGCCGGAAGTTCATCCCAGTCACAACAACAACAACAGCAGCAGCAGCAGCAACTGCAGCCCTCCCAACAGCAATTTCAGCAGCAACAGCATTTACAGCAGCCCCAAACCCAATTAGTGGCCCTGACGACAAAAGATGTTGCCGTAAGCAACCAGCCCACGATGATAACCCTTTCACACCCAGGTGGCATTACAACGGACAGCAGTAATTTTACCCTGGCCACTCATCATCCACATGCTATTGCTGGTCAAAAAGCTCAGGTTTACCACACAATAGCTAAGATGGCACCTGGGACTGCCACAACTGTACCTGTATTTCCTACAACTATTGAGATCTCACCAGCAACCACACAGATCTTTCCAACAATACAAATGTACACGACAGCACAACTTAATGTTCCACAAGCCAGAACAAGAGACTCTTGGTAGTAAGACAAGAAAGAAATATTGATTTTGAAAAAGAAAATTTGAACAAGTGGGAGGGTACCTATACTCACAAATGAACAGAAAAGGAGTGGGTCATATTTCTTTAGTCAACCTTTCACATTTTAAAAGTTTTATTCATCACTGCCGAGGATTATCTGAAATACTTTATTATCAAGCTAAATTTTGTTCTCAGGCATGAAGGAGGAAGAGGACATCAATTTTGATAATCCTATTTATGGAAAAATCATTAAAAATAAACATTAAAAAAAGAAACCAAAAAGATCATCTAAATTTAAATTTGAAACTATTTTTATTTTATTTGCATATTTTGGATAACATTTTAAAATGTTTGAACTAAGGAAATACTAAACAAACAAATGAAAAAATAATACAAAAAAATATCATCCACATTGACAAATTTTCATATTATGTGGCCTTCAACACTTTGTTCAATCATAAATTTCCCAAGTGCATGTACTATTATTATTATCACTATTATTAATGTCATACTTCTCATGTTGTTATCATTATCTTAAAATCAATGTCAAGATTTTATTCTATTTAACCATTTCAACACTAAGTAGTTAATAAATAAGATCTCTTTTAAATGATATTAAGTGACTTGTAATGATTAATAGCAATTATTGAGATTTTCATTTACCAATAAATAATAAAAATAAATAATTTGATAATAGAACACGAGAATTTTTATTAGAAAGTGTTAAAGTCCTAAAATGCAAGTTCCAATAAAAAATTCATAGATGAACATATTTTAAAGTAAAAACTTACTTTTTGAATGACTGTTTTTATTGAAATAAAAAAATTAAAGATGAATTCCTAAAAAAAGATTTTTGTAATGAAAAAACTCAAATTAACATTTGAACATTTTTTAAAAATTCACTTGAACAATAGATATTAAGAACATGAATTTTAATTTCAATAAAAACAGTCATTTTAAGAAAAGGCTTTTTCTTCAAAATATGTTCATATAAATATGAATTTTGTATTAAAACTTAGATTGTATGGCTTTATTAATATTACACAAGGCTTCTAAGAAATATCTATTTAGAATTTTTTATCTAAAGGAGATTGTATTTTTAAGTAGAATATGATTGGTAACTGAGACTGGTTGGGTGGTCTGCATCATTGAAGATTAGTTATTTCCTTTTAATCAAAAAAAGTTTTTGGTATTATGAGTGGGAAAAATGAAGATAATAGAAAACCTCAAGTTTATTCTTAAGATTTTACTTTCATGAAAAATAAGAAATATGGAACTTATAGATTGTCTTGTCAATGAAATAAAAATCACTTAGCCTATAAAAGTGGTGGAATTTTTTTTTAAAAGATTATGTATAAAATCTTAAGAAAATTTTCAATAATTTTCCCACGTGAAATTTGTTTGCATTAATTAATTCATTATTTCAATCATAATCAACGAATTTGATGCTGAAATTTTAGCTAGCTTTGTCCCCAAATCAGCTTTTTATTCACTTCAATAATATTTACTGCATCAATAAGAGTTTTATTGTTAAAATTGAATTCTCACAAATGTGCAACGTCTGCACTCTGGGAAAAATATGACTTTCAGAGGCCTATGGACCTTTGTTTGCATTTTTTTTCCCTTCCATTCTCAGTGTAAGTCACAGAATAAAAAATTTAGATTGAAATAGACCTATTGGCCCACAGCCTATTTTCAAAAAGACAGAAAGAAATGATAGTTTAAAATGAAAATACAATTTATTAAGATATACTTTATACTTTTCTACTTCCATTTAATCTTTTTTATCATATATTATTTTACATATGTGTTTTAAAATTCACATCCACTTCAATGCCTGTAGCAAGGCATTTACTGTTATATATGTAAAATAGACCGGTATATATTGTGTCCAGTGAATAAATAAGTTTTTTTTAAAATTTTACCTTAAAAATTAAAAACATTTATGAGAAAATAAAAATAAAATAATTGTTATTTAACAGTGATGAGCCATTTAACAATGCAAGCCAATTTAGCATTGCTTTTCAACCAAAGCTAATTTTAATGAAAAAAACTTTTTAATGGACTCTTAAACAGGCTTTAAAATTTACAAAAAAAACGTTTCAGTAAGAAATCTTTTCAAAGGAAGTCACTCGGATAATGTTGTGATGGTGGCTTGGTTACAGTCTAATTCCTATCAGATGTTTAAATTATTCTTGAGAAAGGTATAAATACTATTTAAATAGTATGGTCATTAAATAACTGCAATGGTTGATATTTCATTGAATTAAGAAACTTAACACAACTTTTTAAAGGCTGCACATATGCACACAAGGAGTAAACAAGCTATACATATGCACACTCAAATGTACACATGCACACCTGATTACCTGTTATATGCAATGACATACACACATGCACCTGTTGTAATATAAGTCATTTACATTTGAAGGCATTGACATGTACACATATGCAACACTTGGTAAAATTGAAGTTATAAGATTAATGATACCAAATTCTTCTGAAAGAAAACTTCTTTAAATTTTATTTATTATTATTATTATTAACCTGATTGTGAGCTTTTGTTTTACATTGACTTTTGATAACTTGATGACTATTTATTACTTGAAATAGAAAACCAGATTAATAAAAAGAAATATGTAAATTCAAATCTCATGCAGACACTATGAATAATGAAAACCGTTAGATATTCTCACGCATAAACCAATTAATTTGTTACATTTTTTTCTTTGTTTTTCAAATATCTTTGACAACTTTTTAAACAATAGTTTCTTAATTACTTGAAAAGAAAAAAACAAATCTTGAGTGATGTCAAAATGTTTGAATGAGCAATTTAATTCCCGTGAAATTGTTTTTATGTAGAAATATCTTATGTACATTTATTTTTCGGACCTTTGTCCTCATTCTTATCATTGTTACCTTCATAATGTTTTGGCTGATGAACCCTTCGACTGTCTTCAGGTGATCAAACTAGGGAACCTTGTCATAATCGGGAGTCACAGAATTTCAAACTTAACCCTTTATTTAAATCATAGAGGTATTCTGCTCTGTTAACTGTGACCAGGTAGAGTGTTGAATTCTTAGAATCTCAGTGCCTACTGACTTTGGGTGGAATTGATGAAATTCTGTGACCTCCGATTATGACCAGAAGGTTCCCGAGTTTTATCATCTGAAGATGGCTGAAGAGTTCGTCAGCCCAAACGTGAAGGTAACAATGATACGAATGAGAACAACGGTCTGAAAAATAGATGTTCAAATTATCAAGTCCTATCCCAAGGATTCTGAAAAATTAAATAACTTTTTTTTTTAGTTTTGACAAGAATAAAAAATATTGTGAAATATTTCAACTCTTTCGAACAAGTCAATATCACTCAAAATTTTCTACTTTATTTACAGATCTTAAATTTATTTGGACTATATTGTTGCGTTTCAGCTACTGTACTATCTAGCCTGCTTGTCGCATTTGATACGTTTCACAAAACTTCAAACTGAACAGGTTCTACTATCCAATTGGTCTGCTCTTACCAACTTTAATTCATAGCCTTTAATAGCTAGAATCATTTAGTTTAAAAGATATTCTAAGTAACTTTACCTAAATATTGTGTGTTCTATCCTGACTTAAGTTTGTTGAAAAAATATGTTGTGAATACAATATTGATAAAATGAACTAAAATGGAAAATACTAGAATGAGAATAACTTGTATTGAAAAAAAGAAGGATCCAATTTGAAGTTTTGTAAATACTTATAAATTTGACATAACAGCCAAAATTATGTATATCATTGTGGGATTCATAATTTCATCTAGGGTTGCCAGATAAATGGCTAAAGGAGTTGTTCTCTTTTAGGCCTAATGTTCTCTGATAAGCCATACTAAAAAAAACCTTTAAAATGCTCAGCTTTTGTAATACTTCATCTTTTTTATATAAAAGACAGTTGAAGGACCACTATATCAGGAACTTTAGAAAAACCCAGTTAGTTAGGATGTATTGAAATCTATCCAGAGCTAATTTCCCTCCAAAAATTACTTATGGGAATAAAATTTTCACTTTAAGAAAATATCAAATATTTGATATCAACAATCTTTTATCAACAAGTAATAACTGATTCTAAGGAAGCGCTCAATGCATCATCCTATATCTTCTTTTGTCTTTCTATGTCCTCCTTTTTGTACTCATCTGGCAACCCTAGTTAAATTGAAGTGGAAAGATTATTATTTCCTATGGATTTTTTTTTCAAATCTTCATATTACACTTAAAATTACTTTAAAACTTTATTTAAACATTGTTTTTATTTGTACATTTTTATTTTCTATAAGAAAATAACCTGTTTGCCTTATGTATTATTTTGTACAACATAGCATGTGAAGAAATTAGTGAAATAGCATTTAAACAAAAATTTTAAGAATTGAAAGTTTAATAAATTTCTTCAACATACTATGTATATACAATATCAATGTATTATGATGTACAACATAGTATGTATATAGAATATTAATGTAAGTACATATTATAACAATTCTGGACTTTTATATGATTAGAAAAAGAACTCTTCATTTTTTTAAACTCTTGTCATCTCTCATACATTAAATAAGTGCAATGTTTTCATTTGGGTTGATGAATTTTCTGTACGTACCTTGACTTTATTGTATATAAATGGTTTGATAGAAATACCTTGGTTGGTATGGATCTAGGTCAGTTTTAAGGTAACTGAAAAGCGAAACCCCTCCACTAGGAAACCCAAAAGTTGAAGCTAATAAATACCCTTGGAAAAGATATGGATCCTGACTTAATTTCCCCCCAGGGGGCAACTATTGTGTTTCAAACAACCCATGAACAAAAGAAAGCCATAAAGAATAGAAAAATGGCCCCTTGTATTAAATGACGATAAAAGTTTTTATATATTTATATGCCATTAAACAAAATAAGCCAACCTAAGCCTGAAAATATAAAATTCTGTTTTAGTCAGTCTTTTTAAAGTCAAATAACTTAATTTGAAACCGTATTTTAAGGAAAATAGGAGTCCATTAATTAATTGGGAAAACAAAATCATTTCAATTTAGTCAAATAAATAATAAAAATCAGAAAAGTTTTTAGAGGGAAGTCCACGTGAAGTTATAGATAAACACTTGAGAAATTGGAGTCATGATACATGAGTTCAAATCCCAACCTTTCCATTACATTTGGGCTAGTATCCTTGGGAAAGGTATGAATCCCACATTCCCTTCCGCAATGGATTAAATAGTGCATCTAATGCTATTCAGACAAATATGTTGAGAAAGAAAGACGTTTACCAAAAATGAAATTTCCAGGCATTAAATGACCGAAAGGTTGATATGCTGGAAAACAAATCAATAAAAACAGTTCTTTGTCTTTTATTTGTCCATAAATGATAACCCCTGCTTAATAAAAGAAACACTAAGAATTTGTTCAGAAGAGAACCCTTCAGAAAAATTATAAATGAACAGATGAAGTAAAAAAAAAAAATAGAATGAAATCTCTAAAAATAAACTAAAAAAAGCAAACCCTTCTGCCATCGTCATCATCATCATCGTATATCAACCAGCATTTCTATTTGAGAAAAAGATGAGAGAAGGACAAATCGATAGAAAATCTGTTTATAATTAACATCTATCTATACAAAAACAATTGATGCCTACTCTCCAAATGAATATGAATCATAACTGTTCTGTTTCTGTTCATTCAAAAAACTAACATCTAAAAAAAAATAAACTCCTCCCACTAAAAAAAAACAATAACCAATTATTTTGTATATTTTCGTTTTGTCATCTTCTCTATGCCTTACACTGTACATATGGCACTTAACCAATTTAGAAAAAAAATGCAATAACTTCTTTTATATTTGATGGCTTAATAAGATGCATCTAGTTTTGATTTTTTAAACTGAACAGGGGAAGTTTATGGTGTACAGGGAATGGCTCAGATTTTCAAATCCTAATACACTAGTTCAAATCTTAACAACCAATGTTGCCCCTGGGAAGTTTAGGCATAACCCTTCAAACCCTTTCCCCTCTCTCCTCGAAATTTAAATTTTTTCTTAGGTTTTTCTCATTAAACCCATTTCATCCCCAACGCCTGCCGAAATTAAAATGCATGCTCAAGAGCCGTCAAATGCAGTCCTTTTACCTTTAATCTTTATTCACACCACCATGTATTTTCTTTTGAACACCTTCATTGGCCTCTTGTTACTTTCTACATTTTTTTTAAAACAAAAAAAAGTTGAATCTGTGCTGGTTCTAATACACACATTTTTACACATAATCCAATGTGTACTTCGTATGTTCCATTTACATATTATTATCAATTATTATCATCCCCTTTTTTGTAAGTTAAATTTTTAAAAACAAGTGTTTATTAATTGTGTGACTATAGTGGACTCTACATCTCTGTAGGTGTTTACTCTCTTTAAACAATATATAATAATTAAAAAAAACTATTGTTTTGTTGTTACTTCATTTTGATATCAGCTCTTCATATTTTTTCATGTAATGAAATAGAGGTTATGCTGTTATACAAAATATATTAAAATAATATTGCAACTATATTGGTTTGTTGTTATGTGTTAGTTATTTTTATATCTCCAATTCCTCTCTTTGTTTTTTTTTTATTACTATTATTCCATTTCACTTCTCATCCTTATTGGTGCATTACAATATTTCAGCTGATGTAGCTGCCCTTCAACCATCTCCAGGATTTACTCAAACTCAGGAACCTTCCATGTTCAACTCTAAGTCAAATTTCAACCATTATAACATATAGGGGTTGGACAAAATAATGGAAATATCTATAAATTTTGCATCAAATTTAAAATATAATAATTGAAAAAAAATTATCTAAATGTTGTCTTTTTAATTTTTATTTATCTGAAACATACGCACCTCAATGAGGGCGCTAGAGGGTGTCGTCAGTGATGTTTTTGTGCGTGGATCATTAGGGGAT
>JAYKTE010460641.1:0-10237 GCA_036873565.1 Xipholeptos notoides | reverse complement strand
ATACAAGTACCCTATGACACACAAATGACATACAAGTACCCTACAACATACAAATGACATACAAGTACCCTACAACATACTTACCCCAGGCATTGTTGGTTGGTTGTACAATTGTTGATCTTGATCTATTCGGAAAAGAAGATTGTTGTTTTTCTCCATTTTCATTCAGCCTTTTCCCAGGAGCAGCAACATTACTTTGATTAACTACTCCTCTACCTCGACCTCTGCCATTTCTTCTTAAAAAGGAAGGTCTTTTATCCATTATATATGCTTACAAGAGACATCTAAAAAAAGAACAAAAATAAACCAGGATTTTGATGATAAAATAATAGAAATCAAGTTGGTGGGTTAGATTTTTAGCATGTCAATTTTTCTTGGGTCAAAACATTTTTAAACAAATGTATGAATATTATTTATATTTAATTGGTCGAGCCGAGCATTGTGTAAAAATTAAAAAAAAAAAAAAACACTTGCCAATCTTGAGTATCTTCATGTCGAACACGGAAGCCTTCAGATTTATGAACAATAATAACCAAACATTTTTATTACGATGTTATTGTTCTCAGACAGGATTAACCTAATCTTTAGTGGATTATCACTAAGAAATTTCTTCTAAAATAAAACGTATGGTAAAGTCAAAGTCAAGTCCTTTTCCGAAAAAGACAGACAGTGGCGAAAAGAGGATATAAAAATCCTTTTGATGTGGATTTTCTAGAAATATCCGATATTCCTAAATAAGCTAAAATTTCTTATTTTCGCACAAATGTATTTATCTTTATCTTAATAATATCAAATAATGCAATATTTGCAAGTACAATTGTTCAACTAAAAAACATGGTATCAGCTGGTTGTCTGTTTGCTATGGTAATAGGATTTTTCTCCCTCCGTTAACAAATGTAATAATTTAAAAAAAAATTTATTTTCTACGTGTAATAGAAAATTTAGAAAAGAAAAGGAAGGACCCAGTGTCAAGTCAAGTAGTTCACAATATGAATCGTGTATGGGTGGGTGGGACTGTCTGTGGGACCAAAGCCATCTGTTTGTTTTGTTGACCAATATTCCAAATCTGTTTTCATTCCGCTATTCATTTAAAAGTGATTTTTTATGGGGGCTAAATAAACTTTTTTTATGGGGGCTAAATAAACTTTTGGTATTAATAAAGTTTGAGCGTCACATTACGAAGAATTCACGTGGATGCTCTATGAAATCCTTAAGGCAAATCAACAGTCATCACAGTCACACCCGCACCCGACCCGCACCCGCACCCCGTCGTATTTAGAGTTGGAATTAGGGTTAGGGGTTGGAGTTTGTGATAGGGTTGGGGTTGATTTTTGTAACAAATCATTAGTATTAAGTAGGGGGAGGGTCGTGGTTAAGGATAGAGAGGGATGGAATGGATTCCACCGAAAACGATTAGCAGATTCTTGTTCAGCACACCAAAATCTACAAGAAAAATATATTTTCTTCTAGTAGTACGATTTGACGCTTAAACTTTACCAAATCTTTTTTTTTTTAACAATTTAAGCGAATGCGCAAATAATAATTTAAAAATGAATATTTAAGTTTCGAATTAAAAAAAAAAGAAGCAAAAACGCCACGTACGTACGTACGTCGTCCCGTCCACATGTGTGAATTAAAAAGATTATATTGGATTTTTATTACGATTGTTTCCATTTTAAAAGAATAAAATAACTTTTAAAAACATTTGAGCTTTTCAGTATTTTTAGTTTTAAGGGCATTTCCTTCCACAAATTGTCACAAGTGACCCCCAATCGCTCCCCCACAGCAACCACCTACCAAACAGCCAACAACCAACCACTGTGTAAAAATAAAAACAAAACAGTTGCCAATCTCGAGTATATTCATGTCGAACACGATAGCCTTCAGAATTATGAACAATAACAACCGAACATTTTTATTACGATGTTATTGTTCTCAGACAGGATTAACCTAATCTTTAGCGGATTATCACTTAGAAATTTATTTTAAAATAAAACGCATGTTAAGTTGATCCCGACTGTAGGCGGAAGCTGAAGTAACCAAAAGTAGTTACTCTACTTGTCTTACTTTAAACATAAACAATAACCGGCCCAGTTCAGTTGTGTAGTTATGGAATAACAAAAACAACAGTTCACACGACACATGATGCACTATTGTTTGCCATATGAAGGTTCTTGAGATGAATAACACCTGAAGAAGACCGAAAAGGTGAAACGTCGTTTTGCGGCGTAACAACGCAAGATGAGAAAAACAAAGCCTGTATAAATCTTAATAAAACTTTCATTCTCAAATTTTTTTAGGTGGAGTTAATTTCTTCAGGCAAATATAAATATTGTTCTTAGATAAAATATAATACGATAAAAATTTAACTAAACATCAACAATCCTCCATATGCTTGCTTGCTTGAACCCTCATGCATGAGCATGCGAAACGTATTTTTCTAGGTCACTTTATTTAATTAATAAAATAGGCTTTAGTGTGTTAACTACTCTTACCAATTTGAAATAAATATTAATTTTTCTATTAATCAAATATTTTCTATTGTGATAAATTTAAAAAAAAAAAGAAGATATATAACAACTAATTTCCATCATTTCCAGTCAGTCAATCATCATCATTAATTTCTAAATGAGGCTGTGTGTGGGGTTTATCGACGTGTCCTACTGAGTACTATCAAAACATAAAAGCCCGGGGTCAGTAAATAAATACATCACTGAATAAAAATTATATGCATATTTTTCATTTATGAAAGCATTGTGAATTTTGATATTAACCAAAATAATGAGTTTTATGTTACAAATAAATACTTACATAAATTGTACAAAGCAGACGACTTAGCTAACAGCGGCCATCTTGGAAAATGCACCACGGGAAGTCGTGGCTAAATTTTAAAAATCCATAACGGTTTTTAATAACAATTTTTTACGGGCTCAAGTAAAAAATGTTCAAATTAAGAGGTTATGTGCTTTTTATGTATCCAATACTCAAAATTTTCAAGAACGTAAAAAAATCTCATGAACGTTGCTTGACGACAGGGTAGGTGAGGCAACTGGTTGGCGTCTTCCGAGTTGTGTTATCACTCTGAGAATTATTCAAATGACTGAGAGGAAATTAAATTAACTTTCTTTTAAGTATCGCTTATGAATCCACATAAGGATCAAAAAAGTCTAGGCGGAGACCAAGCCGCAAGGTAAGCAAATCTTTGTAATTATTATTTGTTTTTAGCTAAGCTTTCTCTGATAAAGTGCCAATGGTAATAATAATGTGTAGCACTAAGCAGGAGGAGGACACAAAATGGGCGATTATTTTTGGTAATCTAGGTTATAAAATTAAGAATAAAACTGTTTCGATTAAAGACAGGTCTTTCTTGACTGAGATTTCGGATATATAAGGGATTCATTTTCTGTCTGTCACGTCTAAATTGTTCACATGTCAAAAGTAGTCGAATGTCAATCTAAACAAAATAGTAAACCTAAACCTCCATTTTATGTACATCTCGTGCGTGTAATAAAGAAAGCAAATATTTTGCTTGTAAGCGTTGATTATAAATGGCTTGGAAATTGTTGATGTTTATCTTGAATCATTTTGAATTTTTTTGTCTCTGTATATATATATATTGTTCTCCTAACTTTTTCCAGAAATAAATAATTGACTCTGTAAGATCGTTTTTTAATAATCAAATAAATAAATACCGAATACTGGACCGAAAGTAGGGGGTCATTTCAGCTGCATGTTTTTTTTAAACATTAACTTTAAAAAACGGATCAGCCCCTTCCTTCATCAAAATGAAACATAAAACCTACTTATAATTAAAATATTTTATTTTGTTTTCATAAAAATATAATTAGTATTTATTCATTATTCATAGATAATTATTTATAGTTGTTTTTTTGTGTGAGAAGATTGCATTTTTGTAATTACTAATCGTTTTCTTTTCATACTTGTCACTTTTTAAACAATAGGATTTACAAAAAATCGTTAATTATAGTTTTTTCGTTAAATTCGGAAAGAATTGTATAATTTGATCATAGATTATGTATCAAATAGAAAGCATTTTGCAATCTAATGGCAAATAAAACAAATAATTGTAAAAAAAATGCTAAAATAATGCATTATTTTCCGTTTTATTTACGAAACAATGCAAACAACAAAAGTTGCAAGACAAATTAATTTCTCTTTATTTTTCATGAATTTGTAAATAAAAATAAAATTTAAAAACCCAAACTAAATTTGAATAAACAGTTAAAACACAAACCTTTAAAATCTTTTAATTTTCGCAAATAATATCATTTTTAAAATTTGCAAAATATCGTTTTTCTCAGTTGGAAATAAAGATATCAACGAAATAGGTTGATATTTCTTTTAAAATTCTGTTTATTTTTGTTTATTTGTTTTGATTTGATAAAATTAAAACAGATAAACTAAAAGTGATCTTTTTAATAAAACTGAAATAGTTCTATTTTGAATTACGAAAAATTCAATTTACATCATCTTAAATCAAAATTAGCAACAAAGATTATTTGATGTACTTAATTCATTTTTATTTAAATAAAGTCTTTTTTTTAATAAATAACAATTGAAAGCAAAAATCCGAATGGAACATTTGAATTACTGAAATATTTGTATAATTTGTAGATATTTTTAGTAATGCAATGAATCTAAAATACAATTCAACTATTAAGCTTTTGTTTTATGAGAAGAATTATTTTTAAATGAATCCGTTGGAAAGAAAGACTTTAATTCGTTTTTTTGTTGTAATTTCTTTCTTTGTCTTGTCATGAAAAAGTTAAAAGCATGTCAAAGTAATGTCGAGTGAAAAATGTTATTTGAAATAAAAAAAGAAACCCAAAAACAGTAACCTGAATTTTTAGATAAATTCTAATTAGAATTCACACTAAACATTACTAAAAAATATTTTTTTTTTAAATGTAAGGATTTTAAAAATAGTTTCCCTTTCCGGTCAGTATTTTTAAAAGTAAAAATTTACTAGGAATTTTAATTTTAAATTTTGAAGATGATATGGAGAGTTTGATAGACATGAAAACAGTTATTGTTTTCTATGATTTTACTTTCACTATATTGAATTTTTCAATGACGTTCGTTAAATGAAAAACATTGAAGTGAAGTAAGTAATAATCTCCCTTTTTCAGGTTCTTTTAAATTCTGGTTGATTTTGTAAAAAAAAATGTTAAAAACGAAAACACATTAACAATATTCTTATGAATTCTATCTTAGCCCATCCAACATTCATTTATAAAAATAACCTAATAATCTTGACTAACCCAATTTTGTACGTTACTTTTACTGTTTTCTTTGGCTCAATTAATTTTAAATGCAACAAAAACAAATCCAATCACAAAAAGGGATTTAGAGTGTGTATGTACAATGTACATTCACCTTTTTTGGTAATCACAAACTTCTTTATTTACAAATAATGGCCATAAATAAAATAAGCATTAAACATAGAAGGCTAGAAAACACCCCTAATTTTATTTATTGTTCAGTTGGGGAGTGTTTTTTTTTGTTCATGGCTCAGGAAAGAAGAGCTGAACAAACAAACAAAAGTCTAAGTGTACTGACTTGACTGACTGTGTCTGTGTTGTGTACAAGGGTTTACTAAAATTCTATTTTTTGATATTGTTTGTGTTGATAAATAATAGTACGCAATATTTCTTAATTTTGTATTTTTATTTCATTTAAAACCAATGTCTTATTTCTCTGATGCAGCAAATTTTGTAGGTAATTCATTTTTAAATGGAAGGCCTCATTTTAGGAGTATCATCACTTTTGTTAAAAAAATTAGTGTTATCTTTTAAAGTTTATTATTACCTGAATAAATATATTTTGAGCTTGTTTTTTCAATAAACCAAGTATTTAAAAACTATAAAGTTTCAAGGAAAACTATTTTTTCTAACAGAGGGTGCTTTCAAAACAATGTTGACAAAATCATCAAAATCTGTAAACTAAGGTCAAGTTCAAACTTTAAAAATCTACATAAATTCAAAAATTTTCTCATCTGTTTTGACAGTGAGTATGTCCATGTTTCCTATACAAGAAAGTAGCTGTAAGCAGGTTTTATCTTTGAAAATTTTAGAAATATAATTGATTTTGTGATAGACTTTAAAAAACTATTTTAATTTGAAAGTTGATTACGAAAGCACTGTTAAAATTTTTACAATAGCTTTTGAGATTGGTACAAACTTCTCCCAACATCCACTAGAATGTTGACAAATTAGCAAAAACAGACATGGAACCCTTTTAACCTTATCTTAAAATCTAAGGATATTGATAAGTTTTAAAAGAATTATTTGGACATCTGATTCATATTTATTTATTTTTTAAACATTATTACATATTCATATTATTCAAGACTTTGAAAAGAAATTTCCAAAAATGTTTAAAAAAAAACCACAGTCCAAAAAATATAAGAAAATTGTTCTCTTCTTTTTTTAGAAAGTTAAAAATATCAAAATATAGAGACTGAAATTCTTTCAAAAAAAACCATAACATTTTGATTTTGGGAGGGTTAAAAGCTTTAAAATAGTAGAAGAAAAATATTTCTGTAGTAAATGATATTTTCTTTATTCGACATTTTAAAAAGTTTTAAATATGGTAGAAAAAGTTATTGATTAATTATTCCCAAATTTGAAAATGTTGATTGCTCTTAAAATTTTTAAATTGAATGTTTTTTATTATGTAAAATGCTTGTACCCTTTGTGCATTTTTAGCTATTTTGATGAACAGTTAACAGATTTTATTTAAATTGTTTTCATTAGAAAAATGTTATCGGCCCCCTAAAATTGAAAATTAGTAGTTTTATATATTTTATTCACCATTTTAGTAAAAAGTTTATCAATTATTTGTGTAAAAACTTTAATCGTGGGTAACAACTATTGTGCATGATCTTTCTTAATATAGATTATTCATTAATTCTCTAAATAGACTATAAAAACATTCTAAATAGCTTTCTAATTAAAATGAAGGACAACTTGAATAAAAATAACTATTAGATTATGAATGAATAACAGGAACCACATAGTTTCCGCAAATGTTTTAAAGGATAATGGGAATTTAATTTATCATATTTTGTGTCACTTATGTGACTACTGAGGATATATTGGTACGATGAATATAACCTTTTGCTTTCAGACTATTACCAATAGACATTTATCTGAAAAGTTATTATTCCTAATTACTAGCTACTAAAAAATTTGATTTACCTAGACAACTTTAAATATATCTTCACATATCAAAACTTACATATTAATAGACTGTGTGTGTGTGTGTGTGTGTGTGTGTGTGTGTGTGTGTGTGAGAGAGAGAGAGAGAGTTCCATGTTGACTCCGAAACGGTTGGCTGGTTTTCTTGAAAATTCATACAGTTGTATTTTATGTATCTGGGGATGTTCTGAGATAGGCGTTGTTTCAGAATACTGCTGATAAGTATCAAAAATCAATATTCCAAAAAAATCAGCTTCTAGAAGGAGGAGAATGGTTACAATTAAAAATAAAACTGTAAAAATTGCCATTATGAATGCATAACTGTGCCGTGGACCAGTTCTTAGTGTTGGTTTTGTATGACCAGGTCTGCAGGTTTTAATTCCACTCGAGGTTTGGAATGGAATTTACAGAGTTCTCTGAACTTTTTTAATTAATCAAAAAGCTTGTTCAGAATAGAATAAAAAATGTTTTTTTTACTTAATGGTTTAGTAATTAGTTTTTGATAATAAACTGAATGATAGTATTTCTATTTTTAGCTTTGCTTAACTTTTTTTAAATTAAAAAACAGTATTGAAATTTAACAGTTTCATTCAAAGTTAAGTGATGAAAGTTCATTTTTGTTTTTTATTTAAATTGTATTAAATGGAAAAATTACTAGCAAAATATTAAAAATTAAATAGTTTTAAAAAACAGTTTGTTGAGTTTTAACTAACAGTTCATTTTGATCCTTTAGTGTATATTGGTCCTGAATTCCCATATCGATTAGGTTGATTTAATAGGGATTGAACTTTTATGAATCTTACCAACAGCCATTATATTGCTCACGTAGTAAAATTTTGTGAGTGAATTAAGTTAATTGTTATCAACAAGGACATTTGATTCTTCAAGTTTGCTTTGCATTAGATGGTTGGTGTCAGACTTTGTTCTTTTTGTGCTGGGGTTTTATTTCCAGGTTAATTGCCAGTCTGAGGCTTAAATTGGTAAAGTGACTTGACTGTAAATCATTTAAAGGTTTTCAATAGTGCATTCTAGTAGAATATATTCACCAACAAACTTATGCCCATGGACTTTCAATGCTTTTATTGCTTTCGGTAGAATTAGAAAAACAACCTAGTTCTTATTTCATATTGAATTTTGAAATTAAAGAACTTTCCAATTTAAACCCATAACCAAAAGAAAGGAATCCATTTCACAAAAGTTTTAGACCATAATTGCACATAACTGGGATTTGAACTCTTATATTATAATTCCAAAGTGTGAGACTTTATCATTAAAATCTTTTTTTTAATTATCAATAAAAGCATTTTGAAAGTTAATTAGTCATTGGAAAGTGTCCTAGACTTAAAAGTATGCTGTTCTGTTTTGAATAAGGTTAGACAAATACATAGATTTCTACGTTTTAAGATCTTTGTTCTATTTTTCATGTCAGTTTTATCATTTTTATTTTGATAAACATTATATAGTGATTGTATTGTTATTCTAAATTATTGATTCCATTAAAATCATTGCCAAGTGTTATAAAGTGATCTATATATTGGTCCAATCAACAAATTTGAATACTATATGCTTTATATAGGGAAGTCTAAACATAATCTAACATTAAAGAAAACCCAGTTGGAACTACTAGAAATCAAGGAACTGGAATTGACCCATTTATAATTTTAGAATTTGCAATTGGAATTACTTTTCAAAATCCCTCAGATGAGGTATGATAAATTCTACAAATATTATTCAAACTATTGTCTTCATCCTTATTATTTTCTGTTTCACTACGTTTCGACCGAATATGAAAACAATATGAGTTAATTTATGACACCTGAGGAAGACCGAAGAGTGATTCAGTCGAAACATAATGATACAAAAAATGATAAGGATGAGGACAATAGTCTGAATAATACTTTTAGAATTGTAATTGGAAGTTAATTATTCTAACTCCACAGTTTTACTACAACATCAATAAACTCTTTACTTGATAATGTGAAATTTGGTGAACTGCAAAGTTTGATTTTGTTTTTCTCTTGATAGAATCTAAACGTTCATGAATTGATTTTACAAGAAAACATTGTTTGTAGAGGGGGATGTATTTTTCTTTAAACTGGATAAACAAATGCAAGAATTAAAGCATTTTTCTTTTTTCTTTTCTAGTGATATTAAGTCCAAAACTGCAGTTGAACCTGAAGCAAGTGACGTAATGTAAGTTTATTTATCTTTCTTGACAATGATTTCAGAGTACAAACCATGTCAAAATGATATTCAATTTTTTATTGAAATATTTTTATTTAAAACAAAGAATCTTTTTTATTTTCATTATTAACAAATCTTATTTTTAATTAAACTTAATTATATTTTAATTTTTTTTTTTACTTTAATTTTTAGGAAGCGTGCAGCAGCAAGACGTCTGATAGAACGATACTACTATCAGCTGACTGATGGCTGTGGTGACAGTGATTGTAACAATGAGAATTGTGCATCATGTAATAAATTCATCTACCAAAATTGTACTCGAAACCAGCTTGCAGTCCATGCCTTACATTTGTTTAAACAAAAGGCATTATTATGTGAAGCCCATCCAGCAAAGATGGCCAAATGGCCATCAGAAAATGAGGAAAAAGCTACAACTAGTGTAACAGACTGTAGCAGTAAGGACTTGAATCTTAATAATAACACAACTGTTAGTGGTTCCACTTCTTCATCTGCAAGCCAAAACTCTCCTGTAGCTATGGATACAGGAGGAAAGGAAGAACAACCTTCCACATCAAGTATGAAACTACCAATTCGTCAGGAAACATCTACGTCAGGTAATCTCTTCTTAAAGAAATTTGGATTTCTTTAGTCATTAGTTAATTAATCACTTTTTGTATAACTATATTTTGGACTGCTGTCCTCATCCTTGTTATTACTGTCTTCACAACGTTTCGACTAATGAACCTTTCGGCTGTCTTCAGGTGATTAAACTTGTAAACCTTCTTGTCATATTCAGGAATGATAGAATTTCGACCTTAACTCTTTGTTCAAAC
>JAYKTE010460530.1:0-10238 GCA_036873565.1 Xipholeptos notoides | reverse complement strand
GAGTTCAAATCCCAGTGAAAACCATTGCATTCACTTTCTGCTGTCTCGGGCAGATGAGGCTCGTTAACTCGGAGAGTAGCTCATCTAGGTGAAGGGTAACACTGATTACAAAAGCCCAGAGATGAGCACATACAAATGGCCTTGTGCTAAACTTGGGTTGGTGCTCGACCAAGTAAATATCATATATATATGTAAAAAAATGTGAAAAATATACATAATATGAAAAACGACAATAACAATATACTAATAATATATTATTACATAAAGAGCCGGAATTCAAATGTTTCGGTTAATACGAACCATTATCAAGGCTAAGAGGCTATTTAAAATGAACTGCATGAACCGAACATTTGCTTAAATTGATATTGTTAAAGATAAAAAGAAAAAGTGTTTCTAAAAACGTCAAGTTATTTATTACAATATTACAGGGAAATAATGTGCTGAAACATGCTACAATGGTTGCTACATCAGCACATCATTATTTCCATAAGAGTTTGAAAAGGAAATATTTTCAGATAAAACAAACAACTGCTTCTAAAATATAACTATATTAAATATATCAAAATTATGAGGCAACAGGTATGACTAAAAGAAATAATTCTAATTGAAATTGTATCTAACTTCTTATATAAATAAAATGGTATACATGTGCATGTGGGTTTTTTTATAAGTCATGAAAACCATACCAGATTTTCTACATATTTCATAAGTAGGTCTGTCATGTTCTTGAAAAGTTTATATATATATATATGTGTGTGTGTGTGTGTGTAATATTTTGAAAAATAAAGTTCCAAATCAAAGAAAATTCTCATTAAATTTTTGGAAGAATTTAAAGCAAGGGATTTGATAATTAAAACATAAAAACCAAATCCAGGTATCATGGTAAACAGACTAAAATATACAACTACGGTTTTCCATAATTTCCAAGACATTTTTTTTTTTTTTTAAATGAAGCTTTTAAGAATGTTGGTTGGTATAATTTATATGATAGTTTTTAAGTGAAACAAATTTTCTATTTAAAGCCATAATTAAAAAGAAACAAATAATTAGCCATGAAAAGGGAAATAACTTTTCAAAACACTACGGTAGGAATTATTTTATTTTTAGCTGGATATGATCACAGCTATTTATTTGTTTGTCTTAATGGTTCACCTATGAAGTATAATATCACATTGGGCTTTACACAAGACCAAATAGATATTCTACATGGTGGGAACGCACACAAGAGAGAGAGAGAGAGAGAGAGAGAGAGAGAGAGAGAGAGAGAGAGAGAGAGAGAGAAACTACAACACACATCAGGATAATTGATAGTAAGTAACCTCATATGTAAATAGTATTCTACAAATTCTAAAATTTCATTGGATCTAATTTAACTTGTAAGTCTTGGGTTGAAGAGTGGCATTGGTTTAGGGAAAACTTGTCAAGGATGCAGAGAGTTGACCACAAGTTCTCTGACCACTTCTTTAGTTAAAGATACGATTTTTCATTTTCCACAGAAAATGTTTCTATTATAATTGATAGTTAAACTTGAATTTTCATCTAACTTTATATATAAATGGAACTTTGTGTGTGAATGTGTGTGTGTGTGTGTGTTCGTTCCCTATGAACTCTGAAATGGCTGAACCAATTTTCTTCAAAGTTTACATAGATGTACTTTATATATCTGGGAGTGTTCTTAGCTAGGAATAGCTTCGATAACTATTGAAAATCACTAATATCAGCTTCCAGAACGAAAAGCGTGGCTATGATTAAGAGTAAAAAATTGCCTTTATGAACAGGTAACGATGTGTTGTGGGCAAGTCATTATTTCACACCATGTGGTCTGCAAGTTCAAATCCCACTTGGGGTTTGGAATATTAACAACATTGCTTGTCACTGATGAGCTCCAATGAGATCGAAACAGCTGTCCGGTACTATCTTAAAAGTTATACAATATTTTGTGTTGAATCATAATATTATAACTTGATTTGAATACATATTTTGGGCATACCAAAAGTTTTATGAGTTCCATGGGCAACATCAAGCTATTCTAGTTGATAGATAAAACAAAATCATTTGACTAAAAGTGAATATAATGAAACAAGTAGGAATTGAACTCATATTAAAAACAATTCTAAAGTTCATTTGAATAATCTTTTGCCAATCAAATAGTCTCTTCCGTGGATTTCTAAACCCATACATCCTTGTTTTATCACACAATGCATATTTTAAAAAGTCTTGATTATGAGTTACGCTAAAAAGCTTAGTAAGACTTTTATGAGGTATAGCATTATGAAAATAAATTTTTCTTAACCAATTTTCAAATGTCTGTAAGACAAGCAACATTTCACTGATGTAACTTCCCGCTAGTTAACATCAAATGGGTTAGATAAAAATATATTAGCTAATTGAAGATTAATAGCACTTTTATAATTTACAACAAAAAACCCCATAAAATACAGCTTTCTAACCAAAACCTTGACTAAACTTTGAGATTATTTTGTTAAATGGTCTATCAACTTTTAGAGTACTTTAATGAAAGGAATTGTTTGCTTTTCTATGAACTAATGTATTGGCAGTAAAAACCAATTGTTAGAAAGGGAAACCAAAAAGAATGCATGACTGTATCAAGAGTATAAGATCAAAAGTAATCTAAAGGTCCAGTTGAGATTTACACATTTGGACTAAGGTTGATGTGCCACTGTAAAGCAGAGGGTTTGAATTTGATAAATAGAAAAAGCCTCCAGTGACATTAGCATTATTGCCACAGCTGTAAAATTGTGACCACAAAGTTTTGAAACTATATAATGCAATGCCCTTTAAATAATCAGGAAATTTGAATATAAAAGAAAAGTCTCTAATAAAAAAAAATTACAGTAGATACCGGAAAAAAAGGAAGAAAAAAGTGCCTTTCTGTGGATGGAAGAGAAAACAAAAATGAAAGAAAGAAAAAAAAAAACCCCAAAGCAAGTGCATGTTTGTGAATAGCAGAGAAAATCCTTTAAAAAAAAACCCCAAAGAACTTGTGTCAAAAAACAAAATAGATAAAAATATACATTACAAAGAACTTACCTCTAATTGTTCATTATTCATTGGAGCTTGAACTTGATTAAGTTCATTCTCATTCTGTTGTTTTCTTTGCTCGACTTCTTGTTTCTGTAAAGCAAGATCTTTCCCATTGTTAGACTTTCCATTCCCTACACCATCTAAATTAGCTGAAAATGCAAAATAGAGAAAACAAATAAATAAATGCAAAAAAGTAAATGACAATTTGGTTTTGGTTGATTGATTTGGGGTTTAACGGCTTATCAACCACTCTTGTGTCATTTAATGCCAGTATGGTGTTTTGATTATGTTGGTTTGATTCTATTCTAAGTTTCTAGTCTACAGTAGGTCTAGGTGTCATTTGTTTTATTGGCTATTATTTTTTCTTTTTTAACTGGAGAGGTTTGAACTGAATTTGGTTTTGGAGGCTTGTTGATTAACTCATCATGTTTTAATTAAAACAGAGTTAATTAACCAATGGTCTTGTTATCTTTTTACACTCATCCATATTGTGATAGGTTCCAAAACCGAATTATCAAATACAAAATGCTTTAATGAGCAATTCTAGTAAGCTAGTGGTTAAATATTTAGACTTTGAAACTAATAAATAAGATCAAATGTCAATCAAACTATTATGTTCACTTTCAGTTGTTTTGGTTGGTTTGTTTTATGGCCTATCAATCTTTTTAGGTTGTTTAATGCCAAGAACTTAGTGAAGGCAGGAGAAACCAAGGCTGCGGTTTAAAGACACTGCTAAGAGAAACCTGATGTTAGACATTCAAACAGGAAGGTGGCAAAGGTTGGCTGAAAACTGTGACTACTGGAGACGTCTAACTAAACCTATTTGAGACAGTCCTTGTCGAAATCGACAGATGATGATGATGAATGCCAAGGACTATTATTTTGATAAAGGTTTCTTTTTGTCCACATAGTTTTTTAAATAACACATTTAAACCATAGCTGGGGGAATTTGGGGGGATTCACACCTTTCCCAAGGGTATCAGTCCAAATGTAAACGACTGGGTTTCAAACTTGTGTATCAAAACAGTGTTTTGGGCTGATGTTACTTGTCATTTCAAAAGAGCAACTCATCTAGATGAAGGACAACATTGATTTCACAACTCAAGAACGAGGAAATGGTAAATCTTTTAGCCGACATTGTGGGACAATCAGCCATTGACCACACATATATGCATATATACAAATGAATTGTGTCTAATCATTATTTTGCCAAATGCAAATGACCAAATTCTCATAAAATGTTTTTTTTTTTTAACTTTTAGGATGAGCGTTGGTAATCCATTCTATAATAAAAGGCCAGTTTATCTATCTGTTCAAAACCTTACAAACTGATTATTACTGTAAAGACAAAATGGAAATTATTACAAGCGCACCCACAATATAAATGAAAATTCTACCACTGAGCTAACGATACTCACTTGCATAGTCAGCTCTCTTATTATAATAATGATTTATAAGAGTCAAGAGTTATTTTGTGTGGTACTGTTGTAGAAAAAAAAGGTGGGAGTTAAAAGATTAAGAATTTAAAAAATAATAAATAGAATAAAATACTTTAAAAAGAATCATTTATTTGAGTTAATAAAAAAAATCATTTATTTGAGTTAATAAAAAAAATCATTTATTTGAGTTAATAAAAAAATCATTTATTTGAGTTAATAAAAAAAAATTCATTAAAATCAGATACTCATTAAAAAAAAAAAAAAAAAATCTGGCCTCCTTATTCTTTGAATGAAAAATATCAAAGTCTAAAAATTTTACCTATCTTGATATTAAATTGTATCTTTAAAGAATTAAAGATATTGGGAAATGTATTAGTCTGTATAATGGAAAAAATTATGTGGAGAAGGATCCTATTATTCCTGTCTCCCTGACCCAAACGAATATACTACCACGAGCCCCACATAGTGAGCCACCAATGCCGGATAGCACTGAACCAACTGTTGATGGCCTTGTAACTCCTGATACCCCCATATCGCCAAGCCGACCTTAGCAGACCCCCCCTACTTGGTATACGCACGCCAAGGAGATCAGGTTATGCTAAAACTACACTGAAATGGTTCAAAGACTATATCTTAACAATTGAAAACCTGCAGTAATCCAGAATCAACCTCCAATTGGGTTCACTCAACAGTGTTTTTCCCTGTACTTGTACAGGTTTGCACCCCCTTGGTTACTGTTGTCATTTTGTCAGTCTTTGGGCTTGTCCCTACTAACATTAGCATGAACACATACACAAAGACTTGGGGGGGGAGATAGAGGATTATTATTATTATTATCTAATTCTAACAATTGTCATTTACCTCTTTCATGTCTTGTCCATTGTCAGTGGACAATAAACTGCTAGACAAATAGAATACATTCTTATTTAGAGAAATGGTTGCACAAAGTATCATAGTTAGAAATTGATAAAATCTAATAAGAGTAATCTGGAACAAAGTGTATGGTGTCATAAAAATATGTTAAATATTTAATGAAACAAGGCAGACATCTCTGAAAACCTATTATTTTGTGTCACTTTAAATAAATTTATTTCTGTTGTTTAAAAAAAACCAAAAAAACACAAGCTATAACAAAAACCAAAAATTAAAAAAAAAAGCCTGCAAATATTATCAGATAATATACCTGGAGGAATTTGAAAATGTTCTTGTTCTACTTGTTTAGCAGGTAATCCATTCTGGACACCGCCTACTCCGTGTAGGTTTCCAGCTTGGCCCTAAAAATGTACAATAGAAAGAAAATGGCACTGACAAGGAAAAAACAAAACCCCTTTTTATAATCAAGATTACATTCATAAAAACTAGCATATTATCCTGATACAAGGATAATTTAAACTAAAATTGAGTGCAATAATAATGAGGATATTATGTGATCTATTACACTGAACTAAACCTATACTATATGGTGTAATATTTTTTATCGATTGCTTAAGGTATGTTTGTCAAGATTTGTAAGAGTACCTTTATACCCAGGGAAGAGAGAAATAAGCCAATCAGGAACCAGAGTTTTCATCATATATATTACCTAATGGGCTGTAATTCCGCTAAACAATTTTTTTTTTTTTGACCTATCAACCTCTATTGGTTATTAAAGGTCAGTTAAGTCAGCTAAAATTTCAGTCATTCTCTTGATGGCGTGGACTTAATATCAACATTGAAACCCTTTCCGACTGGACTATTATTACTGCTACTAATCTTTTGCTTTGGACAATTATACAACTGAAGCTGATATTCACAATTTGGACTAGTTTCCATTTTTACTATAAAGAGCTTTTTGATTTTTATAATTTTCAAATGAAGATCATTTTTGTCACAAAAGAAAAAGGCTGCACATTCAACACTATATTTCTAGAATATCTAGCCATCCGAGAATAGAATTAAAAACCAAGCTAGTCAGAAAATCTTATGGCGATTTATTTGGGTAAAGCTTATTTACACTAGTCAATATCTTTGTCTATTTATGAATAAATTACAAAAAACAAAAACACAAAAAAGAAGTAGGGTTCTCTATGACAAGATTAAAGAGAACTTTTCTTTAAAGCAATTTCATATGTAAGTAAAGTCTCGTTGTCTACTAACTAGAGAGGCAATTCACCATAAATATCTATTTTTACATTTTTTGATTTTTTTTTTATGAATTAAAAAAAAAAAAATGATATTTCTTAAAAATGTATGATTATACAGAGGTTTCCAGAAATTGAGACTAACTCTGTATATTCTATATTTGAACTGAGCATGAAATGTTGATAAAAATTTCCTTTCTTGGAAATATAGAATTATACTTGTCTATCATTTCTGAATGTTTATGCCAAATGTCATTAAGGGGACATTACTAATGGTTAATCATTTAGCATTAAATATGCATTTAATTTAAAGAATTGGTTCTTTATTCAAGGTTCTCGAAATAACACTTCTTTCTTACCATCTGAACCTGTTGTTGTCCACCAGCAAATTGATTATATTGCGGTTGATGTAGTATCCTTCCCATGACATTACCATTGTGAAGGTCATTTAAAAGACCATTTTGTTGTGGCTGTTGTTGTTGTTGTTGCTGCTGCTGCGGGTGGTCTAATAACTGTTGTTGTTGTTGTTGTTGCTGCTGTTGCTGTTGTTGTTGTAATGGCTGTTGCATATTACGCTGCATAAATACGAGATTGTTACCTCCTAGACCACCACCACCACCACCGCCAATGCCGCCACCACCACCACCGCCACCACCACCACCAGTGTCCATTTGGTTACTCATTAAGTTTTTCTAAAATGGTAAATAAAACAGGAATTATTTGAGAGGATATTCTGGAATCAATAGTCTAACCATTATATAGGGATTTCTAATGAGGTACAGTGACAACCATGTGGAGCTTAAGGGATTTAATTCAAACAACAGGTGAAAGTAAATTTATACTGAGTAATGAAAAAACACTAAGAGAATAATCTAATTTCATGGATTGAAGAAGGGTTCAGTTTGAATTTAGGATTTTTCATGGGAAGAGTCGCCGATTCAAGAAGAAAGTCAGAAGATGCATTAACTAAAAGGGGCCTATTAGCAATTAAGATAAGAACAATAGTCCGACAATGAAAAGATTATATAATTATACAAATGATTTCTCAAGTTAAAGAATTAAAAAGAATAGAAACAAATACTTTTTTTTTTACACTATATAAAAGGAAAATAATCTTCAGACTTCTATTCTCATCTTTCTTTATACTTGAACTGAATTGACTTTTGGCCTCTCTTTGGTACTAACCAGATTTCTTTGACTTGGGAACTTATATGTTGGAATTGGGAGTTTGACATGAAGATTCCTGAGTTTGAATAGTACCTAAACAAAGCTAAAGGGCAAATTGGCTGAAACAATTAGTTAACAGTTGGTTGGAGCACTATTTAACTAGCTTGGAGTATTTAGAGAATTCATACCTTTCCTGAAAGAGAATGCAATGGACTGACTAGAATTTACATTTTTGTATTACGATTCCAAAGTCCATTCAGATTAGTTCCAATCAACTGTATTTCCCCTTATATTTAGGCAATAAAATCAAAGTGATGAAGATTTCCTACATGCTCAGATTTCAGGGTTGGATTGTATATTAGAATGATTGTCTTATTAACCAATCTCAAAATCAATTATTGAGACTTCTGGTAACATTTACTTCTGGTTGGGTGTCCTAACTTTCTGGGCATCATGAAAGTGCGTCATTTGGCAAAGAAACCAACCAGCCAATCAAAGCCTAATCAAAATGTACCACTTCATTATGATTTATTAAAAAGTATCAAAATAAAATAATTACCACCAAGGAAGTTAAATTATTTCAGATTTTGAAACGAGAGAGAAAAAAAAAAAAAAAAGACATACATATAAATTCATGTGCTATATTACACATTTTACAAATCAAGGTGGAAACAGGTGTTTGAAAAAAAAGGAAATAAGAAAGAAAAAAAGAAAACACATTCAAGCTGTTTTCAAAGGATTTCAAATAAAATGTGAATTTTATAAGAATATTGTATCAAACAAAAATTTACAAAAGCTCTGAGATAAAGATTTTTCAAATAAAGAACCAATTCCACATAATCCCACAGGAATCGAATACTTAGTTAGATGAACAATAATTTGTTCATTTTTGAGGCAATCTCTATCTCTTGTATTAATGATGTCCTTGAAAATATTACAAAGAAAAATATGGTTATCAGTTTTGTTTTGTTTTTTATATAAAAATTTGTCCCAGAATTTATTTTGACATTTGAGTATTGTTTATTGTTTTCTACAGTGAAAGAAATTTGAATTTGATTGACAATTATATATATATATATATATATATATATAACGAGCGTGAAAACACGTGCCAAAGATTGGTCTGACGATCGCGCAAGCGTGAAACCGACAGTAACCAGCAACCACCGTTTTTCCAGGTTTTGGGATTTTACTTTTAATTTTTACTATATATATATATATTGATGAGACAATGATATAATGTTTAATAATTTTATTATTTTAAAGTCGTTTATGATGCGTTGAAGTCAAATTTGACGATATTTCGAGGTAAACCTCCTCTTCAATATATATATATATATATATAAATACATACTTCGTTTATGGGATAGAGTGACTAGAAGAAAAATACTAGGATTTGAAGCATGTAGCCTCCCCCTTCCCCTTAACTATATAGAAGAAAAAAAAAGTTATACATTACTAAGTTATAGAATTTACCTTTGAACTCTAAAATAATAATAAGCTATCTTGAAATTAGTGGCCATTAACTTCAAGACATTAATGTGTAACAGTGAAAGCCTTGGACAACAACAGGTTGAAAATTGAAATAACACTTTCATCTAATCCTAACTTCTTCAAAATCAGAATGTAAACCTGCCATGATATTTGGTAAAAGTAGTTCGACAAGTAAAGCATCTATAAAAAGGTTTTATTTTCTGAAATACATATATATTTTGACAAGCACTTTCTCTTTCCCTCTAAGTATACTTAGTGATTTTGACCAAGCAGTGCTGGGTAACCCCACTAGCGTAGCTATGATTTTAAAAAGTATTGATATATTTTCAGGAAAAACATTTGCAATGTCGGATGATTCTTTGAACTTTTAAACAATGAAATAAACTCGACTTGATAAATATCAGTGAAAAGGAAAGAAAGAAAATGAAAGTTAAAGAAAAAAATGAAAAGAGAAAAAAAAAATAAAGAAGAAAAAAAAAAGGTTTATTTTATTGATTTTTGTTATTTGCAAAACCTACTTTATGTGATTTACTTAGAAGAGTCTTTATGAGTTATGAAATGAGTTTAATAAAATCTCAATTTCTTTAAATCTGAAATCTAAAGACAGTTGGGCAATTAAGATTAATTAGATTATTTGGTATTTTATAGTCATATTCATTGTTATGCAAAAAACACTTTGGCTGATAATACTTTCAGCCTTCTTCAAGTATTGTTCATCAAAAACTGGAACCATCATTTCAAAGAACTGCAAGTAAACCTTTTCTTCAATACACAAAGATGGATCATTCTCATTTAATAAGGTATTAATTTTAATTTAAGTACACTACAGCAAAACATGTTTTACAACTCGTGTTGAACATTTTAACTATAAATACAGCAAACACTTCCTATGTATGTACGCTCTCAAAAATTTGATTGAGCACTCTCAGACAGCCGCGGTTAACGGTCTCTATTTACGATAGCTACAAAGCAA
>JAYKTE010460529.1:0-19223 GCA_036873565.1 Xipholeptos notoides | reverse complement strand
CGGCAAAATCAGATGCTACGCCACTGGTGTGTGTGTGTGTGTGTGTGTGTGAGTGTGTGTGTGTACATATATATATGTTGTAGAGTAATATATATATATATATATATACATATATATATAAACTGTAAGTTACAGAAAGACAAGCAGGTGGGCCAGCAGGTTACAGACAGACAAGCAGGCAGTCCGGGAGGTTACAGACAGGCAAACAAGCAGGGAGCAGGTTACAGACACACAAGCAGATATAAATAAATTTTTAAGTCTATGTGAATTTGCCAAATTTTTCTAAGAAAGAATTAAATTTGAATTAATAGACTTTGTATCATGAAAATTGGCTTATTATCTGGGAATTTTTCGAATCTGTTTGTTCATCTAGATTTACATTTCTTTCAAATCACAGGGAAGGTATGTTACGGTTGGTTATGTTTAGCTGAGAAGATCTGTATTGTTTGATTCAAATAAAGTATGCATATTCAAGTACCATAATTTGATTTCAAAATATAAGAAACTAACAAAGGGAGAGCATCCCTGGCATTGTTCAGGTGTCCTGCTTTCATGGGTTTTATTTACATTAATTGAACAACTTCAAAGTGAATAAAAATGAAAATAAATATACTCAAATATAACTATAAATTCAAGCTAAGCAATACAACATTCAAATGCAACACACATAATATATATGCACACTCACACACAAGCAGCATAGACTAACATTGCCAGTACAACTTAGAAAGTTTTAGGTATGGCCAAAAATACATTATACATACATACATGTATATATATATATATGACAGAAAGATAGATATTTGTGATATAATGGGACCAAAATATTTGTGGGGAGGAATCCACAGGCTGATATTAATTAAAATGAAGAAGCCACCAAAATTTGGGATAGAAATTATTCCTTTAACTCACTCTGGTAAATGGCTGAATTTTAGTGCTCACACACACACACACACACACACAAACATACACACACGCACACACACACACATAGGTTCAATATTTATTTTTTAACAGTAGAGTTCTTTAGTCTTTCTTTCTCTCTCTCTACCTGCCACCTTGGTTGACAATCAAGCTGTTGGTCACTTGTTTTGACAGATATATGACTCCTTTCTCTCATGTATATATATGTATGTATATATATATATATATATTCAAACAGGAAGGTGGCAAAGGTTGGCTGAAAACCATGACCACTGGAGACGTCTAACTAGACCTATTTGAGACAATCCTTGTCAAAATCGACAGACTGCAATGATGATGATGATGATGATGATGATGATGATGATATATATAAATACACACACAAAGAATAAAGTGTAGGGAAATAAAAACAATATATAAAAGTTATGAATTTATTGTAAAAAGTAATAACTCATTATTTTAGTAAAGTGTTGGTTCTCTGAGAATTGAAATCAGTGATATGCTCACTTTCATTGATTTTAGATTCAGTAGAATGTATCTGAAGATATAAACATTGTGAAAGTACCTTTCTGTATAGATTTATTATGCAACAAAATTATCATCGAAATCCGATGTAAAATCTGGAAAACTATAAACAATACAAAATCAAACTAGAGTTTTATTATGGGAATTTATCACCAACACACGACCTGCTGACTTTCTTCAATTGAAATGAAAGGTTTTTTACCTAAATAGCCAGGGTAATGTAGTTTATAATTATATATGGTTTTGAGAATATCTCCTGAAGCACTAAATGAGTCGGTAAACAAACATAGAGGCTATATGTTTTTATAAATAGATACTTATTAACACATTTAGGCTAAAATTTCTTATAGTGTACAAAATCTTGAACAAGAGATCGAGCTTTCCATCAACATATCTTTCTGTTCATATACCCATCCATCGATCCGTCCATTCATTCATTCATCTATCTGCTTCTCTGTCAAATATAAACTTGGAGACAACTTTTAAATGACCTCTACAAACAACCAATCAAAGTTCAAAATGCTAACATCTTAAAAATAAGATTGCTGATTCTCACAATTGAATTATTCCCCTAGGTTGAAAACTTTGGATTATTACAATACGTTGGATTATTATATATGAGTTAATGAGAAAAAAATTTCTTAAATTTTTCTTGTTCTCTAACAAGATATTTACTCCAGGGGTCTAGTGGTTTTATGTAGTCAGAACATATATTATAGTGTTGAATTATTTTATGTGTTTTTAGTTTTAGGATGTATTTTTAGCCTAATACACACTTTTTTAAATACACTTCTTTGGAAATGGCATTCTAAAAGGTTTATGAATTATTACAGAATTTCTAAAATAATCAACAATAAAGACTACTTTCAATTTATAAAAATCTACTGAATGTTAAAAAGGTTTTTAAAAATTTGAAAAACACCTACCTAAAAAAACTGAAATAATTTAATTTTTATAATTTAAATAATGATAATAAATCATTTTGATAAAGTTTAGAATAGTGGTCATACAACTGAATGTAAAAAATGTTTTATAACAAATTAAAAAACACCCCTTAGTAAAGGTGAAATTATCCAATCTTTATAATTCAAATAATAATAAATCATTTAGAAATGTCTACAATTGTAGCCATGCTACTGAATGTAAGAAAAGGTTTTAAAACAAATAAAAAACACCACCCTCTAAATAGGGTGAAGGCATACAATCTTTATAATTCAAATAATCATAATAAATCA
Source organism: Xipholeptos notoides (assembly GCA_036873565.1). Lineage (NCBI taxonomy): Eukaryota > Metazoa > Mollusca > Cephalopoda > Idiosepiidae > Xipholeptos > Xipholeptos notoides. The sequence continues at coordinate 16,539 of JAYKTE010460529.1, read as the reverse complement.
TTTAGATAAAGTCTAGAATATTGGCCATGATTTTGTTAGGTTACTGTTGTCAATGCAAAATTGTTCCCTTGAAAAATTTAACATTAGCTATTCAAAATTTTTCAAGATAATTCTACTTACTTTAAGCAAAAAGGGAAATAAATTTAGGGTTAGGATGAATTATCTCTAGAGATTTTTTTATACAGTCACAAATTTATCCTCCCAATGGTTCAAATGTTATTTTCAAAGTTAACTAACTCTAACCTTTCTACGATAGCCCTATCCCATCTATTAATATACTAATGCAAGATTTATGCCATTTTATGCACACAACCAACAGAATTATTCTAAAATTACACAGCACAGCAGCATGGAAAAAGGTAACAATTATGCATCATCAAGGATAACTAAAAAAGAGCATGGCCACTATTCTAAACATTGATTAAAAAAACACAGGCATTTGCCAATCATTTAGAAATACAGGTATGATCTTTTTGATTGAAGGAAAATATTTGGTAAAAGAAAATTAAAATTAGAAATTGAAATCTAATTTGTTTTTATATTTTATTTAAAAAAAACCTTGAAATTGCAAGATTATCAAACATTCAAGATCTTTATCACTGAAGTTAGGCATTCAAACCTGTTCAGTACATAGATGGGTAACCACTTAGAAATACCAGGTACTGCAACAAATAGTCCTTCAGTTGCTCTTGGCATGATTAGAAACAGTCGAATCTAGCCAAAATTTGGAGTTGAGAGATATGTTCACTCCTCCTACTATCCCCTTAAACCCGATTGACTGACTGAGTAGCCAAGTTGTTAGAATAGCAGCAATATCATCCTTGTGATTGGGTTACCCATGGGTGATGACAGGGTACATTAGAAGCACTTAAAGATAACAATGGGCTCTATCAACTACAGGAGGACTAGTTTGACCTGAACAGTAGAAAAAAAGACTTCCTGCTCAACAGACAGAATACTTTTACAAAGAAGTGATAGTTTTTTTTCAATGTTAAAATATTTATGAAAAATCAGATCTATCGCAACTTAATTAAATGTATGCTCTTTATCCGGTTGTCAATAAATTTTCTCAGAGAAATATGTTTATTTAATAGTTGAGGAAAATTGGAAGAAGTTCATGCCCCTTGACCCTTATGTGTTGTCTGGTCAGCCTGGAAGCAGGAAAATAAAATCTAGAAATATACTTAGAAAAAAAAAGAGAGAAAAATTCTTCTCCAGGCAAAAGAGACTATTTCATGAAAATGTCAGTTTTCAAGAAAGTTTTTATTTGGTTTCTGGTAGATTCCTATTTTAGCAAACCTCGTTCTTCAGAAATTTTTTCTTCCCACTAAATAGATTTTTTTTTCTGAAATGCTTAAAACTTGAGAATGGAAGGAAGAGAAACAGTTTTTTGCTATTCTAGAGACAACAGAATATTTTTACAACAGAGGAGTAGCAGGATTATATAAGAGCCTATAGAAGAGTTGCCAAAAGTGTGGCAAAAGTAGGACTTGTCATCCACTTTAGCCCAATGTCTTTTGTGTTTCATATAAGACAAAGAGTGGAACAACCATTAGATGATGGGATTAAAGCAAGTGATCCAGGTAGTAAATGAATGGGTAGAGAGGGTTGACATAAAGAAAAAAAAATGCTCTCTTTTCAAAATTTTTTTTTTCCTCTAGTATTATCAATTAGATAAAGTTTCAGATTATAAGATAAAAAAAAATTCAAAAAAATTTGTTAACTTTACTAATTTTCATCTGGCAAGCCATTTGGGAGAGTGGTTAGGTGATTAGACTCCGGATTCGCAGTATGTGTGTTCAAATTCTGATTATTCTATCATCTTCACTTGTGAACTACCCTCAGGAAAGGTATAAATCCCAATTTCCTTCCAGCTATGGATCAAATAGACACTGGAATTGGAATCTACATGCAGCTGACTGCTGGTGAAATTCATATTCCCAGGAAAATCAGCATTGAATTCTGTGTGTTAAGTGGTTGAGCCGACTGACCACATATACACACTAAGTGATATCCCCTAACCACTTTTCACCAGAAACAGTGAAAAAGGACAATTTTGAATAATTGGGATGAGCTGTATATACATGGAGAAATAAAATTAACTTTCTTTCCTACACATTGTTGGTGTATTTATACAATTTACAATGGTAAAAATAAAAAAAGAAACAACTTCTAGGTATATTACCCCACCTGGCTTAAATAAACACTTACAAATATAATTTTTGAAAAAAGAAATTCAAATATGGGAACTCAACGCCAGTTTAGAGACATGCAAATAGACTCCTGTTGTGCTGCTGGCCTTGGAAGGTAAAGTAACAGGCATTATTGGAATTGGATATTGACACAATGATAAAGATGGAATGGACGGGTAATACCTAAAACATGATACATTCTACTTCAAAAACGCCAAGCAAACATACAAAGGTTTTGAAATCACCGAAGGCAGAGCAACATGTTGATAGATAATTTTCTCATTGATTCTGAGCACCATATCGCCCAATTAAAAGAGAATATAATCTTGCCAGAGCCTTTGCTTGCATACAAAGCATTGAAAAGTGCTAATTGAAATTGAATGCCAGATAAAAGCAACTATTCGAAAACTCACTTAGTGAAGTGTCTAAACAATTAAAAAATAATATTATATTAAATGTATGATTCTTTGGGTTCAAATACAAACCCAAGTATTTCAAATGAAGGTACTCCCTTAGTTAAATGATCAGCAACTTATTCATTTGTCGGTATCCAAGAGAACTCTGCTATTTCCTTTCTTTCCATCCATAATCTGTTCTTATAGAAAGTGTTCTCTTTCTTTAGGTCCACTAATAGATACTTTCTTGTTTTAACATCCATGCAGGGATATTTTCCCTCCGAAAATAGCTTAGGGAATAAAAGCAACTTTAATTAAGAAATGGTAGATGAACTAAGTATTAACACCATTTTTTAACCGCCACAATAAATCTGAACAAAATGCACAAGTTTCATTTTTGGGAAGTAAGATTTTATTAATTAGATATTGTTTTGAAATAAACTATCAAATGTTTTTTTTTTTTTAACTTGGAAAGTTCAATTTTCTAATTTTTTTAAAACCAGTGTATGTAAAGTATACACACTCAGTGCACAATTTGCGTAATGAAATGCATTATTTTTTAGAATTTTTTAAACTGATAAAATTTTTGAAACCTAATAACTATCAAAAATTTTCTATTCATCCAATTTTTCTAATTTTTTCAGGTCTTATGTAAATGTTATGCTCTTTTCTCCAACTTTCCATCACATTATTAAAATAGTCTACATAAACAAAAAAAATTTGAGTAAACTTTATATAGATAACAATTTGAATGCAAAGGAAGAATGAATAAAATTATGTACTTTTTCTTAAAAAAGTCTTAATAATTCAAGTTCAAAAATAAGTGTAAAGTTACACATTTGAAACCTGGATTAGAAAAAATTATGCTGAACTTTTTGCTTATTAAAAAATAATTTGAATATAGATTTTAATATTGTTAGATTTGTAAAAAAAAAAAAAAAAAAATAGAAATAGAAAATGTTTTTAGAAAAGTTTTTTGTTTTGCCCATTTCTGAAAAACACTTTAATAAAAAAAAATTAGTGATGGAGTGAGCAGTTGGAATAAAACCCATTGGTACAAATCCTTTAAAATGATTCCTAATTTTAAAGTGATAAAAAGTCTATTAAACTTATAGCAAAAAATAGTTTTTGATAGCCTTTTTCACATAGAATTAAAAAGGTTGCACATGTGCTATTAATCAACTGTACTGCGAATATACGTGAGAGGGTAATTTATGGCAATGAAGTACATTAACACCTACTGTTGAAAGAGAGATAACTGCTTCATGTGTTTAGTGATAAATTAAATGCTGGTATCACAAAAAATCCATTGTATTTCAAAAATTTATTAAAAATAAAATATATTTACAGCCAAGTTATTATAGAGGCAGCATGGGAATACTTACTATCCATTAATTTCTGTCAGTATTTTTTTTAGTTTACCTAGATTTTGAAAGTTTGAAGTTGACTTTTCAACTTAGCAATGAAATTTGTTCAATTTTTTCCACATATATATCTGTCTTCGTTCAAAAAAATAATGTATACACTTATTTTGTTGAACACTGATCTTTACTCATTTTATTGAAAAAAAAATAAAAGGCTTAAAATAAATTTTTCAGCTAGCAATCAGCTTTGAAAGATTGTCATTGAAAGAAAATGCTGGTATTTTAATAGCGATTCCTGGTGGAACACCTAAGGAAATGGTTGAAAAAATTTTATAAAGGTAGCTTTACTTCTATCTAAAACTTGAAAGGTTCCCTAAGTTAAGTGGTGGTGGTGATGATGATAATGATAACACTAATAATAACAACAATAATAATAATAACAACAACAACAACAACAACAACAATAATAATAATAATAATAATATTAATAATAATAATAATAATAATAATGATAAATGAAAACGTCCATGGATACCTTTCTGAACTCACTAAAATTAAGCAAGTAACTCTAGATAGCAAAAACAAAGCAATTCTGTGGATGAAGTATTAGCCAAAGAAAATGTCAAAATGCATTTGGTTGGTTTATTTAACCCACATATCGATCTTCGTTAGGTCATTTAATACTGAAAATCATTTTGATTTGTTTTATTTAGTTTATTTATTTTATTGTTTTTGGTCATTTATATATATTTTCGGAGGAGTGTTTCTTTTACTTTTTTATTTGATTGTTTAAATGTTTGCTTAAATGCTTGCATCTGGATTTTTTTTCTGTTCCTTTGGAACCAGATTATTTGCATTAGTTAAAGATTTTTTTCCTTTTTGGGGATACTAGGCATAGCTTGTGGTGGTGGTCCCTCAAAGGAAAGAGAGAATGGATTTAGATGGAAGGCCTAGAATTTCAACACAGCAAAGCATTAGCATTTGCTCAGTCACTCACTATTTAATTCCAAGTCGTTTCCTCCCCCAGATTTTTTTCATCCAAGACAAATAACCAAAGTAAAGAAAATGGTAATCTTCTGTTTTAGGTGTAATGAATAGCGTGCTGAACCTTGTGAGACTTATTTGAAGTAGCCTGAATTAACATATTATCATTGTGGTGTTGAAACCACCACAAACAGCATTTTACATGAATATAAGAACATCCTTTATTGGGTTCGGCAGCAGCAGCTATTCAGCAGAATTTTTGTATTTTGTAATATTTTCTCTTTATTCTAAATAATTTTGTTTTTATTTATTTTATTTGTACAACTTTGAAACAAAATATTGTGATGAAAATACATCAAAAATAAAACTTTCACTCACACTCTAAGTTTATGTGGTGTTTTTCCAAGTAAACCATGATGACGGTACAATAATGGAATTTTTTTGATAACTTAAATAAATGCAAAACCCCACCAATTTCAAAAACCTAAGAAAAACTAAAACAATAAACACAATAAATATTCACAGGTAACAGTTTTAGTTTTTACTGCACCAGCCCCACCTTATCCTTATTTTTTTCTAACACCCCCTTTTATTTGGAGTCCATAGTCTTTTTTTTTCAACTAGAGAGACAATTCTTATCCTAATGTGAGACCAGAGAGGATGAAAAAAGTTGTTTCCTCCCTCACTCTGCTTGCTCAATGGCTAGATTAGTCAAGCAAGTTATTGTGAGACTTAAAAAATGTTTGTAAGTTTCAGCAATCTTTGCGAGACTACTATTCTGTAAGGTTGGATTTTGTACACTTTTTCAAATTTTGATCAATTTATATTCGTCAAGTTTTGAATTTTGAAATTAAAAATTATTAACATATCATAATCCTTGTAAATTTATGATTCAAATGAAGTTGGAAGTATATAATTCTTGAATATTGATTTTATTATAGAATTCATACTCATATTTGCTGAAAGACATTTCATCATCATATTATTAATAATTGCATCATTTCCATTTTCATCAGTTTTCAGCAAATTTCCTGACTTAACTATTTGAACTTGATGAAAAATGCCAGACTTATAAGTCAAGAATTCTGTTTTTCAAAAGGATCAGTTAGTTTTTGTTGAGATGAAAATGAAATGATTTTATGAAACTTAAAAAGGAGGAAATTCTTATAGAAAAAGACTTCTGAAAGAGAAAAAATGTTTACAAAATGTTTTACAGAAAAAAGTTATCCGTAATTGAACCTAAACATTTTAAAAAAGGTGATTGATATTTCGTTGCACTTTTTAATTTTTTTTTAATATTCTAACAATACATAAAAAAGTTCAATGAAATGTCAATCACATTTCTATGAATTCTTAGCCTAAAATAGTAAAAAATAAATATTCTAAGAAAATAAGCTAATTTCTTACTTTTTAAGGTTTAATTGTGGGTTATTTTTTTTCTATAAAACATTTTTTAAACATTTTTTCTCTTTCAGAAATCTTTATCTATGTAAATAAATGGGTTAAAAAAAGAGAAACTTGAAAATTAAATGGTTGAGATTTGAGCGCAGAGGAAAAATTTTTAAATCTTGAATTTTCTATAAAATATTTTAAAAATAAATTGAAAATATAAAATGAATTATAAACAAATAATAAAATTAAAAATCAATTTATCAAATTTGTGTTAAAAATAAAATCTTTAGCCTAATAAATTTTCATTTAGTTTTTAAATTTCAAAATTAGAAGAGAAACAGAGGGATTAACTATTTTACTTTCAACATTTCATTTTAGCAGCATTTACTTAGAAAACCAGCACTAAGTTATTTGTAAAAAAAAAAAGTATTTTAATATTTTGTATTAACCTTTATATCTATAAAAGTGAAAATGTGTGTGTAAGAGAACAAGTAGTTTTTACCAAACAACTCAGACAATTTTCAATCTAGAGACTTGAAAGTGCATGTATAGGATATTCAGACCTAGGGAGAGCCTTTTTAATTGGTTTTGAGCTGGAAATTTAGCTGGTAAGGGGTCAAAGTTGAAAGATATGAATTACAAACAAAAGAACACAAAAGCGAACATCAAAGCATTTAGACAACAGAAATTTTCATAGTACAATGATTCAGACCACCAAAATTTGATACCTTAGTGTCTTGCAAGACACTAAAACCTGGGCATAACCGGGTGATAGTTTTAATGTTTGTTAAAAAATTTTTATTTAGTTTTGTTTTAATTGAATTAGAATATAGAATTCAGGAGTTCATTTTAAAATGAATCAAAACAATCCCAACATTATATATTTAGCCTTACTTCAATTATAATATGATTGTATATATAATTATATATTATATATAATTTGTAAATGGAATAGATGCAGTTCAGCAACTTTTTAGTAATTCTGCTTGATATATAAGTAAAATAACTTTAATGCACTTCTTCACTCAAGTCTATCATGCTTATACATTTTGTAAATGTGAATATATTCTATCCCAACATAGTCTGTATAATAAATATAAAAATTATTAATATCTTGCTACATCTCTAGGATAGTAAATCTAACTCTTGTGTTCCTTGTTAACGGGTCACAATATAAAAGTAGAGAGTCCTCGTAATCAGTACAAGTGGTTAAGCTGCGTATGTATTCTCTGCTCAATGGCAGAAATGTATGTTTTATATAGACCCAGATGAGTCTGTTATGTCAATGGATATGGGGGTGTTAGCTGCCCAAAAATACTAACAAATATAAAGATGAGGACTATAGTCTGTATAATTAATATATAAATTATGAAGCCTCATCTTAAGGATTAAAGAAAATAAAACAAATATTGTTATTTTATACTTCAGAATTGCTAAACGGTATAGATCTGAGTTTTATCAAGTTGTGTTCAGATTTACAACTAGATGGAGAATATTTTGCATAGGCTGCAAACAAAACAGATTAATTACAAAAAAAATTAGTAAATAAAAAAAAACAATAATTTAATTGACCCAGGCCCCAACCTCCACTCCAACCAAGATGACTTAAGATTGCCTGCCTCTATGTCATACACAAAAATCTCTTTAATGTCAAGTCAATTCTCAAGAGATTTAGAATTTACATGAGATTTCGGCAAAACTGCTTAAAGACAAGACAGCGTTCATTGGAGTAATGCTAACTGGACAGTGACGAGGCACAAATTAAAGAGAACATTGTAATGAGTCGATATCACTGTTCAAAGTTCTGTAAAGACTCCCAATTAAAACATAGTGGTTTCAAGCTCAATCACATAGAAAAGGCCAAAGGGTTCATCAGCTAAAAAGCTGCAAAGGTAACAATGATAAAGATGAGGACAACAGTCTGAAAAATAGATCTACAAATTATCAAACCTCATCTCAAGGTTTGTAAAAGTAATAATGATAAGGAGAGGACAGCAGTCCAATAAATAGACCTATAAATTATCAAGTCTCATCACATGGATTGTAAAAATAACAACAATAAGGATAAGGACAACACGCAAAAAAATAGAAATTATCAGGCCCCACCTCAAATATTGTGAAGGTAACATTAATAAGGATGAGGACACCAGTCCAAAAAACAGATGTACAAATTATCAAGCCTTGTCTCAAGGTTTGTGAAGGTAACATAAGGTCAAGGATAAGAGCCCAAAAAATAGATGGACAAATCATAATTATCAAACTTTAACCATTTTCACCAGTGTTGCTACCTTTTCCAAAAGTATTCTCTAATTGTTTTATCAGACTTTAGTCTGACTTGGAGAAGTTAATTATTACTCATTGTGTTTTATTTGATGTTCTGAAATGATCTAAGCATTTAAAGAGTTAACTTATTGAAATTTAGTATTTGTTTGACATGGGAAATATTGTAGTGAAGTGGGGAATACCTCTGGGAAAGGTAGAAATACAGGTGAAAATGGTTGATATTTGGTATTGGTTATAATAATTAATAATAGTACTTTTGGTAAATAAATAGGTCAGCAAAAAAGCAAGAAATATTACAGAATACCTTTTGTATATAAGTTATAAGGTAGCAATACTGGTAAAAATGGTTGATATTTGGTAATAATGATTTATAAATCTATTTTTCAAACTGTTGTCCCATCCTTATCATTGTTACCTTCACAATATTTCAGATGATAAACTCCCGAGCATTTGTCTGGTGGTTGAATTTGGGAACCTGCATGTTGTAATTTGGAGTCTTCACAGAACTTCAAAGCTAACCCTTAATTCAATCTACGGGAGTAGATTGCTCTCGGTCCGTTAACCATGACCATGTAGGGGTGTGAAGTCTTGGAAATGTGTTGCAATATTTTTTATCCAATAATGATCAGGGTTTGACTGCAAAAAATGAACTTTCCCTCTTATAAACATGGTGAAGACAAATGAACCAATCAGAAAAGTGAATTTATACGAACTTTACCATATAATACCCGCAAGTAGGCTAAAATCTTGGTAATTGTTTGATTGTGTTGCTGGACAGAAATAACTCTCTCCTTGCATGAATTTACTGTTTGGATTATTACTATTATTGTTATTATTATTACGACCACCATTTGCCTGGGATCACTACTGCAGCTACTACCGGAACAAGTTTTTTATTGAATTTTCTTGTCATCTGATATTGTAATTTGACTAATTTATATCTTTTTCTTTTTATTATAAAAGGTTTTTAATTTTTATAATTACCAAATTAAGACCACTTTTGTCCAAAACAAAAATTCTCTATATTCCACAAAATGTATTCTTAGTTCTTAGTAAGTTCTATAGTTTGGTTAGAGAATTCTTGATGCATAACACTTGAGGTGTCCTACAACCCACTTTCCAACTCCATCCCACAGTCCTATTAAATTGGTCTGCAATAAGATTCATAAAAATCATCATTTTTGGTCGGTCATGATTTAAACTTTAGAAAAGTCATTAAACATAAATGAGAATTTGTTGCAACAGAACATATGGACCGAAGGCTCTACAGGCAAAGAGGATCCCAATGATATGCTGTCGGTACAAAAAAGAAATAAAAATGTGCTTACTTGTCATGGCTGTCAAAAAAGAAAGCCATTCAGATGGCAGCTATTGTTTTATGACTTCAAAGTCCTGCCGACTTTTGCGAGAGGGCGTAAAGTGTGACAGATAAAAGAGGATAACGGAAGCTACCATGCAGTGACTTGGACGGAAGCATTACAGATTGCTCTAAGTATATGAATATTGTAGAAGAAGGTTTACAGAGTTTTAGGCAGTGATCAAAAAGGTACTTTTTAGGAAAGTGTTAGGAGAACAAAAACTTCTTTTTATTGCATTGTGATATATTGCAGCAGTCCCAAGGCTCCAGGTTGGCAATATCACTGCTGAATGTGATCAAAGAAATTATGGGATTCTTGTTAAGCACTTCATTTTGAAATTCCACTTTTTCTGAACCCAGCCGGAAATGGGTTAAGACTGAATTTAGGCAGCCTGTGTCAGACAATCTTGTAAAGAATTTTATTTAGTTGTATGAAAAATCTAAAATTTAGTAAACTACTTAAGTTTAAGATAAAATAGGTCTTGGAGTTATTTCTTGCTTCAGTTGACTTGGCTTTTTACTTGTCTGTCCCCTTATAGGATGGACAAGCTAGACATGAAGGATCTCGCTGTAATGGATTTAAGGAAGTATGTGAAGAAGACTCTTAACAAAAACGAGGAAGTCACTAACATCAAGCTATCAAAGCATTTAGTTTTTTCTGTTACTTAAACAAACTATGGATCCAATCTTTGATCTTCAGTTGATCAGGATGTTATTGATAAACAAGTCATTTAAGGATAGTAATTGCTATCATTAGATTGTGTTTGAGTGACAGAGTGAAATTACTGGGATCTTAAAAAAAAAGGTTCCAAATACCTATCCTGAGAATACTCAAGATAATAAGAGAAAAGCAGTACCTGGACAATCTGAGATCAGTAATTGCTATAAAATTGTGTTTGAGTGATAGAATAAAATTACTTGGGATTGTCTCATATTTGTTTTATTCTTTTTTCCCTTAAATAATGGTAATCCCCTTCAATCTTGCTTGAAATCATTTAATCCAGCTTTAAAAGATTTTAATGCTGGTGCATTTACCACAAAGGATGGCATGGAGATAAAACTCAGAAACCTTTATGTTTCAACTGAAGATCTTTGCGGAACTTCAAAGTTATCTCTTTGTTTAAAGATACTTCTCTCATTCCATAAAACCATGACTGAGTAGGGGTATTAATAGGTAAGTGTATGACTCTGTAGGAGTAATAATAAGTGAATAAAGTGTTAAATTCGAAGTTTTGTGATGACTCCCAATTTTATCACTTGAAAAAGGGTTTATTGGTAGAAACATTGTGAAAGTAACAATGACCAAGATGAGGATAGCAATCTGAAAAATAGATGGACAAATCATCAAGCTTCATCTCAATAATTAAAAAGAACAATAAAATAATCCTGTTTTTGTCATGGTGGACTTAACTACCCTTACATAATGAACTCTTCCTCTGTATAAATATATATATGTCTTAGACTGGGTGACAATCCTTTATAAATATAAGTCATAGACAGAGACTAGGGAGAGGCTGGAGTCTGTTAATGTGGACTTACCAACTCTTACATGATGAACCCTTTCTCTTTATAGACAGAAACTGCGGAGAGTCAGGATTTGTATAGTTTTACTTGTTGTTAGTACTACTACCATTACATGTATGTTTGCGCTCTGTTTATTAATACAATTGTTCCAATCACTTCTTCTCATTATGTGCCTGGAACTGACCACTACAACCAAAAACTTACCCACAACAGTACTACTACTACATGTATGTTTGTGCTTGGTTTTTCAATACAATTTTTCCAATCGGTTCTTCTTGTTACAAGTCTGGTATTGACCTCTACACACCACAACTTTTCAACATCAATTTTACATTTGTTTTTCAAAACTATTATAATGTGTGAATATCTGTAAAAATAATTTGGGGCCATAAAATTAGTGGGGGGAAACACTCAATTCTTTTAGAACATAACTGCAGGAGAGTCTCATCAAAATGGCATTTTTGTGTTGGGTGGCCATCTGTGAAAGATAAACACAGCCCAATGTGATTGATTGTTGCTCTAAATAGTGTTGGAAAATAGTATTTTAAAATATGTTACTCTGCAGACGTTGGAATAAACATGATTAAAGGAATAATGGAATGCTATTGTCAGACACTTATTAAATGGATTTCCAAAAATCATAATTCTTATAATACAGCTGTCAGAAAATCAAACAAAGACATCTATTACTGATGACGGCAAACTATGCCAAAACCAATTCGGGTCTTACATAAAGGAAGTGGGGTTTCTTGTGCAATAAAACATATTCTTTCATCATCATCATCATCATAATCATCATCATCATCATCATCATCATCATCATTATAGCTATTATTGTTATTGTTGTTAAAAATTTATATACTAATGCATTTACATCGTACATCTATTTTTCTGACTGTGGTCCTCCTCCTTATCCTTATTACCTTCACAATGTTTTGGTCACTGAACCCCTTCTTCAGGTGATTGAACTCAAAAACCTTCATGTCAAGTTCAGGAGTTCCCATAGAACTCTGAACTTAACCCTTTATTCAATACACAAGGATAAATTTCCCTTTGCCTGTTAACCATAACTGGGAAGAAGTATTAAATCTTGGACTTGTATTCTTAGTTTATCTTTCCCTTGCATGAGATTGAAACTCTCATCTTCAGACAATGCTCACTTAGAACTGTAGAAACTCAATGCCAACCTATTATGCTATGGGTGGGTCCTTTTTATTCACAACACTCAACACAAAATTATATTAAAGATTTATATAATTTTTATTTTCCATAATAGTGTGTTTTTGGCTTTTTATAACTTTGAAACTGAAATAATTTTTTTTAATTTACAAAAATGGCAGCACATTTTACAGAAACTGATATTCACAATTTGGACTAATTTTTCTTTTCCTATAGTAAAAAGATTTTGCTTTTTATCATTTCCCAACTAGGGCCATTTTTGTTTGAGATAATAAACAAACAAAAATGGCCCAACACTCAATATTAAATGTAGACATAGTATAACTATAAATACAAGATTTTGGTTGTGATTTTGAACACAATTCAAAGTGAAAAGAAAGGTTCATTATTGGTTTGCGTTGGCAACAAAAGAAATATTTGAACAGTTTGTGGAAAATGGGTCAAAGCCATTGGGTATCTACAGTTGTTATCAAATAAAATCATCTTTATCTCAAAAAAAAATATTTCGAAATCCTTAGACTGTAATTATTTCCGTTGAAACACAGTGAATTGACTCTGCCTTTTAATTCCAGTGTAGAAATTAAATTAAGGTGTATTAAATTTGTTTTTTTCTGTAGTTCTATTTATTTTTTCCTTTTTAGATCTTTTTTTACAAATCTTTATTGCTAAAGAATCTGCTTTGCAATTAACTCTTTATTTTTTTAAATTTACTATCTTATTTTGTTTAAATAAATAGAAATGTTCTTTCTTACAAATGTCTTTCTTTTATTGATGGTTTCTTAGAGGAACAGTAGTGACATTGTTTAACCAACAATTGGGGAGAAGTAAGTGGTTTTAATCCTTTAGTTTGCAAACATTGAAGTCAAAATTGCAATTAATGATTAAAGCATCATCATAGAGGAGACTTGGTGCCTGTCTGTCTCTAACCAAAATTTGATTTGAGCCATGGGATTATGATACATCAGTTCTACAAAACAAAATTATTGCCTATACATTAATATCTGCCATGTAGTCAATTTAGTTACATTGTTGTTCAATGTATATCTTTAATTTCCATTTATCTTTACAGTAGTTTGGAATCTTTTACTTAAAACAGGAAGATAAAAATGATATGACACGTTTGTATGTTTAATATAAGCAAACTAGAATAAATTATGACAAAAATGTTTTTATTTCCCAAATGTACATATGATGCCATTTAATTTTATACATATATATTATTTAATACAAGGTTGGAAAAAAAACGATCTGACACATTTGTATATGTTTAATAAAAACAGATTAGAACAAATAATGACTGAAGTGATTTTATTTTCCAAATATACACATTATGCCATTTTATTTTATTTATACATTTGTATTTAATACAGGGTAGAACAAAATGACATGACACATTTGTATGCTCAATAAAAGCAAGTTAGGATAAATAATGACAACAGTGTTTTATACTTTCCAAATTTACATATGATGCTGTTTTGTTTTATATGTACATATTTATCTAATAAAGTATGAAGCAAAATAATATAACACATTTGCATGTTAAATAAAAGTAAATTCGAATAAATGATATCAAAAGAGTTCTCAACAAATGTATAAAGAAGATGGAGCAAAATGAGTTGACACATTTATATGTTTAATAAAAAAAAATTCAAATAACTAAATGACAAAAGTGATTTTATTTTCCAAATATAGATATGAAATAAAAAAGCATATTATGTACATTTGGAAAATAAGAACATATCTGTCACTATTAATTATTACTATTATCTTTATTAACCATACAAATTTGTCATATCATTTTATTTCACCTGTAGTAATGACTATAAAGATTTGATATGCTATAAAACAATGAAATGCAAACTTAATATCTTTAAAAAAGTTTTTAACTAATATATAATACATTTTTTAAAGTATAACTTGGATCATGTTTTGCTTTTGACACATAAAAAACGAAAAAACAATAGATCATATCAGTATTGATTTTTCTAAAAACATTGTCTTTCAATTGAAGAATTTACATTGATCATAGAACATTCAAAATGCTCAAAGACCATTGGATTTGCATTTTATTTTTTTCTAATTTCGTTTTTTATTTATTCATTTATTTTTTCTTTTCTGGCTTCCCACCCTTTGATCTGGCTTTTTAAAAAGCGTAACATAACAGCCATCAGGTGGAAAATTACCTGTCAACAATGATATAACAGTAGCGGATACTTCAAGGGTATCTCATTCAAAATTGTGACCTATCAAAAATAAAGGTCATTAGCTGGTGCATTTAATTAGCTGAAAAAAAACAAAAAAAGTAAGAAAAAAAGAAAAACATTACAACTGATTTCTTGAATTCTTGATGACTGGAAAAAAAATTTGAAAAAAAATAAACTAGAAAAAAACTAAAAACGTCACATTAGTAAACTGCTTTAACCCTTTGATGTGTCTTGTCAAAAAAAAGAATAATGATTGCGACAGGCATTCCTCTTAGCTGCTTTGAAAAAATGTCATTAAAACTGTGAATTTTCCTCTCAAAGAAGATTGGACAGCTACCATCAGACTAGTATCATTACTATTGTTTTTTTTTTGTACTTTAAAATTACCATTTACAAGTAGAAAGACTTTACTTGCTTTGTTTTTTATTTATTGATGCTGAAAAATACTTCTATTGATTTATTTCTATCATTATATATACCATATAATTCAGTACATTGCCATGCTTAGCAATATCGAGGCCCCTTGGAGAATGCGCCTTGTGGGCCCTCTACCACCAGAATCCAACTTCCCTGCCCCCCAACGTACTGAACCCACAATAAATTATATTCTAAACAAAATAACCTTGATAGATATATATTCCAACATATGAGTATGATAATAATTTTCCAGTTAATCCTATTAATTATTTTGCTAATTATTTTCATTACAACAGATCTGAGAAGGCAAGGAGCCTTGCAACCCCTAGAAAACTTGCAAACCCCGCACAATTGCAGGTTCCGTGGGGGCCCTTAGCACGAACCTGATTCAGTGTAGAAGTCAACCTTTCAGCTCCACCATATTCATTCTGAAAGCGAGGAGTCATCTTATATACAGACAATGAAATCCAACCGTAATATTAACTAAAATTAGCATCGACACACTCTTTAGTGACTGTCACTTTCTTGCCAGTACAAAAATCAGGCCATTGACACATGTCTATGCTGATCTACTACTCAGCTGTATCACTGATATACTTGTTAAATTTACAATTTTTTCGGACGGTTAATCCTTTGGCCTTCTTCAGAGCATAGAATTTTTATAAGGACTTTTCATTTTTTGCAAATTGCACTGTTATGATAATTTAACGTATGCATTCATGACCTGAAAGTTTCATCTCTCTGTTGCAGATATAGATGATGTGAAACTCTTAAGAAAGCAACTCTTGTCATGGATGTGCATCAGAGGCAGAGACGCATCATTCAATTCCCACATGCAGAAAAAATTGAAACAATCAATATGAATGTTTATGAAGCTGATGCAGTTGATGTCAGCACAGCTTGTAGATGGGTTCATTGATTTCAGTTGTGACAGAGATCTGAGAGACAAAAGCGTGATCTGGACGCAAAAATAGACTGCCTCATTTATAGTTGGCAAAATTCCATTGAGAATGGTGGTAATTATGTAAAAAATAAATCCTGGAGTACAAAAGGTTGCTGGTTTAAAGGAACTAGTTCCATCTTTGTAGCTCTCAACATTTTATAAATAACTTTAAAAAATTGGTGGCATTACTTTTGAAGCGACCCATGAAGTATGTATATAATATATATACAATTTTTAAACACGTTTCATTAAACATTAACGACGTGCATTGTCGCTGTTCTTTAAAACAAATCCTTTCAATTTTT